>OX638301.1:4129434-4387634 GCA_951812265.1 Taphrorychus bicolor
ATGTTTAACTTGTAACATAAAATTATTCTTAAACAAATTGATTCCCTTGTTAATTCAATTTACAGAATTGATTAATGATATATATATCAGTTGTTTTAAGTTTCATAGCCAACTCTGGCCATTTTATTTTTGATCTCATGGTACTTTATGTACATATAAAAAATTATGAATCATAAAAATCAGCCACTTCTTTTATCAATGGGTACTGCATATTGGTTAAGGCACCTACAGTTTGAAATATAACAGAAGAATAACTCAATAATTTCTCAGGAATAAAGCCTAAGATTTTAAAACTTTTCATGCGACAAATTGCTCTTTCCACATGAATCCTTGTCCTAGCAATTACTTCTGTTCTTTGATCTTGTTCTGGTGTGAACTGTCCCGTAGTGAGGAAAGGTGGCACATTCAATGAAACTCCAGGAGGCAGCAGGTCGCGAATTAAAAACCCTTCATCTGCTAAAATAAGATCACCGGCCTCCAATTGAGTTAAAACTCCACAGTGTTGAACAATCTGTTTATCTGATACAGATCCTGGGTAAAGGCTACTAAGGAAAGTTACAACTCCATTTGGTGCAACTCCTACTAATCCTTTACAGGTATTTCTATGCTTATACGAACTGTAATTAAGCCTAAACACATATTTCATTTTTTATTATAGTTTGAAACAGTACAAAATAAACATATTACCTTTGAACCTTCATAGAATTTCTAGGTACAGCATAGAAGACTTCTGTTGTATCCAAAATTATGCGACAATTCGTAAAGGTGCTCACACAATTTGGTAAACAAGACTGGTTTTTTTTCATTGATGGTATTCTATTCATCAATGTTTTAAACAAAACTTCATGTAATAAATGAATAAATGTCACCACAATATTAGTGACTGTTGCCTCAGAAACTTGAAATCTGTATGCCAGGTCTGTGTGAGGAAAGTTTTGCCTCAATTTCATAAGAGCCATAAGAAGTTGATCTTTTTTATCAAGCTTTTTAACATTCCATTTCAAATAATAGTTAATCTCCACATCATTAATTAATGAAAAAAGTGCCTCAAAGAGCTGTACTGTTGGAAGTCCGGTATAATCTAATACCAGTTTGTCTGAGAATGCAATGCCTTGGAAAGTCATTACAACTTTAAGTGTTTTCATCACTTCTTCTCTTCGTTCACTTTCCAATTTAGTAGGATTCAGTTCTGCCTCATACATTACAGAGGAGGGTTTTCCTGGATCTATAACAGCTGATGTGGAGGCTCTGGGAGTAAGAATATCAAAGTCATCACCTTCAGGATGTGTTTCCATGACTTCTAAGTGCTTGGTATGCTAAAAATTTAAAAAAAAATCTGACGTTTGTTATAACAAAGTTTCTTATGTTTACAAGCAGGTAATGAAAAGTAAACACGCTAATTTTAAGATGAGCACTTCAATGAAGGTAACCTGAACTGCTAGCAAGTAAAACATATTCACCTTTCAGGGTTAAACAAACTGCAAGGTGTGAGTAGTTTTTCCACTGGAACCTTGGCCTTTCCTCGAGGCTTCTGTTTTTCACATGTAAGATAGTGGTCACTAAAAAGCTTTCCTTCATTTATTTATTCATATTCAGTATTTTGGAACATTTTTCTTGTCCCCATCTTTAAAGTGGCAGGAACAAACACAAGCTCCAGAACCAGATGTGGAATCCCGTCTATAATAGCAACACTCTCACAATAAGTTTTTATGATAATGCTACATTGATTTTAGTAAGATTCATAGTTTCAAAACCACTAACAATTTATAGGAACCTACATGTAAACGTACCTAAGAGCTTTTAACCATTGATTTCAGATCTTCAAGTTTAAAGGAAAGTGGAAAAATTTGCACCTCTCTCTTCTCTCTCATATTGTTATGATTGCATCCATGAGCCCAACAATACACTACCATGCCGTTAAAAATTATATTTTGAAAATATTATTAAATCTTATAAACTTCAATGACTTAATGTTTTCGATTCAAAAGTTTCAAATCAAAAGTAATAAACAAAAATTGTAGTATTGTGGTAAACGTTCTGTGAAAATGTTAAATCAGTTGTTAAAAATAAAAAGTGAGGTTATACCTAAAAAGAAAAATAATATATATATTTTTCTAATTTTGACATATAAAGTGGCACTTTTCAATACTGATGACAGTGACGTAACGTCCTACTTTTCGTAACTAGTTACGAAAAGTAAAATCTTTCGTAACTAGTGATGAAAAGTTGGTGTCACCACCAGTTGCAGGTTTTGGCTGTGGCACACCGTTGACACCGTTGCTATAGTTTTACGGTATTAAGTAGATACAAAGTGGTTTAAAAGTAAATATTGAAGTTTAATAATAATAATTCTCTCTCTAAGTAGGTATTTGTAGTCAAAATTAGAAAAAATCTTGTATGAAACACGTGACGAAAAACCTTTTTTGTGTATCTCATTCAAATTGCGGGATCTCGCTGCGCTCGTCCCGCAAACATTCATTCGTTACACAAAATCGGACTTTTCGTAACTGGTTCCATAAATAGCTATTATGCAATTCTTTCGAAGAAAAAAATAATTTTCACATACCTCCTGGATATAATTCTAATGCAAATTATACTTAATTTTCCAACAAATCAGTCAAAAATATTAATATTACTTTTCCTTAGTGTGATGCAAGGACGGTAAACAGTACAGGACGGTCCACTGCCATTTAAACAACATGAGCCCAAAATCGTGACGTCAGCTTAGTGCGGACTTGGGAGCGATAATGACGTCATTATTTCCCGAGCCCCTTGCGCTCTTAGACTATTCCCGTCATTTGTTTTCTGAATAAGAATGTAAGGACGGAAATAGTCTCAGGGCGCTCTAGAGGGGTCACCTGAAAACGCTGTGAATGTGAATATTTGATTTGACATCTCGATGATTATTCGCGGGCGCGGGTTATTCGTTTTTTTTATGATCGTATTCTAATTTTTGAATCTTTCCCTTGTTGTTGTGATTGTTCCGATTGGGTTGTGATTTAGTAAACATACGAGTACACAATACCTGGTCAGATTTGTGCTGTTCCTGAATGTGAAAGCAACAACCTAAAGTAGAAGAAAGAAGGCAGACAAAGATCCTTTTATTTTTTCACAAAAAGAAAAGATGCCCTTTCACTTAAAATAAGAAACAAGTGGATTCACCTTTACCAGCGAACTGATACATTCAATCCAGGTACCTCGGCAATATGCCATGCTCTTTGCAATTTACTGCAAATGATTATGAAAGAGACTTTCATAATTAACTTTTGGATAAGTAAGTATTACATTCAGTATTATATGGCAAGCCGTTTTACTTTTTATTCAACTTTGGATCTAAAACATCAAAAAAATTCACTCATTTTTATTCAACCTATTTTTATTATCTGATAATGAAAACATTTCCATTATGTGATAAAAAAAATAAGTATCATTTAAATGAAGCTCTATTTTTTTGATACCTATTTTTATTATCTGATAATAAAAATATTTCCATTATCTGATAATTTAAAAGGGGGCGCTGGTGCTCGGATGAAGTTGACATTGACGCAGGCAACACTGAGGCTGCGACTTTCTTATTTATAACTAAAGCAATTCGTCACATTCTAAACCTCAGGCGAGTAAAAGTCATGTCAACTTCATCCGAAAGAAGCGTCCTCTATTTTAATTATCACATAATTTTAATTGTTCAAAAAAATGACTACCAAAAAAAATAGAACAATTTTATTAATACCTATTTTTTTTATCAGATAATGAAAACATTTCCATTATGTGATAAAAAAAATAAGTATCATTAAAATGAAGCTCTATTTTTTTGATACCTATTTTTATTATCACATAATAGAAATATTTTCATTATCAGATAATAAAAATATTTTTATTATCAGATAATGAAAATAGGTATCAAAAAAAAGAGCTTCATTTTAATGATACTTATTTTTTTTATCACATAATGAAAATATTTCTATTATGTGATAATAAAAATGGGTAACATTAAAATGGTTCTTTATTTTCATGAACCTTAAAAATTTGATGTATTTAAATTTTCAGATAATAAAAATGTTTTCATTATCTGATAATGAAAATATTTCTATTATGTGATAATAAAAATAGGTATCAAAAAAATAGAGCTTCATTTTAATGATACTTATTTTTTTTATCACATAATGGAAATGTTTTTATTATCAGATAATAAAAATTACGGACGATACAATGAGATGGTTGCATTTGTCCTAATGATAGACAAGTGACATTGATGACATTTTTAGGAGCTAACGAATGGGGACTTCAAACCCGAATACGGTTGAGATTTATACGAAGAGTCGCCTTTGGTTCCAATGTTCGAAATGTGAACGTTCGAGTAGGCGTTGGAATCCCGACATCAGCCCGGTTGGTCTTCACTGCGCATGCGCAAAATTTATTAAAAGGATTGTGGGTTACTGGGTTCTTTTGTTTACGGTTCCGGCCATTTTGACAATCAAAAATTACGTTTTGCAAATAATTTACAGTAATTTTTTATTTCAGCAAAGTTGGTGTAATAGAATTGCTGTTTTCAATTAGTAAAAGGAATCTTTGTTTAGCAAGAATTGCGCGAGATTCGCTAACGCAACGTGTCAAGTGACGGATTTATTGGATTATCGTATTTCGAGAAAGCGTCATGCAGGTACACCAGCCGGCACCCAGTTTTCCTGTTTCTGCTCCACTCATTTCTCAATAATTTCAATTTTTCTTATTATCAAATGATCTACACACACTTTTCAGTGCAGCCTTGTGCTTGTGTAGTACCTAAAGATGTAAGTATCCAGTATCTAGGTATGTGTAATAATTTGGTATGGTGTTGGTGTGAAAGAATGAAAGGTAGGGGCAGCATGAGTTTAAGGTAGTTTTTGAAATAGCCCCTACAAAGGAACATTGTGTTCACAGCTGTTGACAACCCTGGCCTTGTTGTAAAGACTGTAAAGAATACATGAGTCCACAGTAAGGTTAGGGCTCATGTATGCTTTACAACTTTTCTTTTATTCAACAGCTCATAAGTATGGCACTCTCCTTTCATTTTGTTCATCACTTATGCCATTTGCATTTGCTAGTATGATTAAGTAGGGCTATCGGCTATCCTTACCCCTAATTTGAAATGATAAACACTGGTTGTGGTAGGCTGAAGTTAAAAATTCTCGTTTTTTAGGAAGGGTTTAGTAAGTCCTACACACTGGAGGGTATATAGAAACTTTGTTTAAAAGAGAAAAAGGATATATTTTAATCAAGTTCCAGCAGATGCTCTATTAGGTGGGTGATCCACTATCCCAGTTAATAATCTATTTATATCCTATTCATATAAAAGCAAAGTGACTCTCGTCTTGCTAGACAATTATGCTATGGGTACATCCACAGTGCAGTTAAGGTTTGTATAAAGATTTTGATACTTACATTAAAACTACTAGGACTAGAAATAGATTATGCCTATGCCATTTTCAATGTGTGCACAATAAGCTCTCCTCTCATTTTTGACTCAAAAGCAAGTAGCTGGTTTGGCAATTTATGCTGCATTAGCTTTTCTGCATACTTATGTCTATGTCAGCTACCTTACTAGAAATGTATTTATGAAGGTTTGCGGGTGCACTATTTACTAAGAAGCATATTAGAAGGCATACTTTTGTACCAAAAAACTAACAATATACGGATGCATCTTAGCACTTAAGTTAAATTATTACTTTTCTTTTGCAATGACTAAAGTTCAGAAGCCTGTTACTGTTAAGGTACCAAATTAATTTTTTTTTTAGTGAGATATGAGGGTAAATAATTACATATTGTGTAAACCCTGTTTTTTATCTCTTTTTTTACTTACCTCTTATCTTGTTTTAGGGTTTCAGAATAGTCTTGAGAAGAGGTTTTTTTTCTGGAAATGAGATGTGGCAGAGTTTTTTTCCTTATGTAGTACCAACCTAGGATTCAACCATGGAAAGGCGACTTATAAATAGATAATAAAGGAAAAGATTTGTGTGTTTCAAAGAAATTCCAGGGTGCCACTAAGGTTTCAAGCATGTAAGTTAGCATCAAATTTCATACTTGATTAAACCCTCCTTTTAATCTAAACTAAGAATCAATTGAAATGATACACCTCAAATTTTGAATGAACTTTAAAACTGTCTACCTTTAAAGCCACTCAACCGATTTTCATTGGAGATGCCATTTTGGTAAGATCCGTGTATAAACTGCTTTAAGTGGTTATGTACTCACTTATATGTTTTGCAGGTTACATAATACAGGGTTCAACAAAAGTTTTTGAGCAGATAATTTTGCGGAAAAAAAATTCAGAACATGTTTTGCTACGGGAGTATGTGGAGACGCGTCATACCTTGGGACATATTTGGTGTTTTTTGGATATTTTGCCTGGTTCCATAGATATTTAGTTTTTTCTATAAACGAGGTATCATTTAACACTGGAGCTTCAATTTGCCCCATAATACAAATATTGATAAAAATTTTATATGGAATATAAAGACTATGCACAGGGCAAGCTGGATCTTACCAAAATGGCATTTACAACAAAAATCGGTTGAGTGGCTTTAGAGAGAGACAGTTTTAAATTTCATTCAAAATTTGGGGTGTATCGTTTCAATTGATTCTTAGTTTAGTTTATAGATTGCTCACATTGTTAACACTTAACACACTCAATAATTTTCGCTCAGTTGATTCCTGAATGTAGTTCCTATTTTTTTGTCTTTTCGTCAAGTCTAGCCAACAAGATATGAAATGTGTGGCCAGTTTACCAAAAGTCCTTTTTCCACTTGAATGATCCTTTTTTTGCGATTGTCTTACTATATGCACATATTCTCCTCACAAACTCATTTATTTCTGTGTAATAATAATCCTGAAAATTGGATCAAATACTTATTGGTCAATTATGGATTTGCAATACGCTTCATTAATAAAAAATGACGGGTTTGTATTTCACATATTTTAGGTATACTTTATTTTCATTATGATGAAAAATCATGAAAAAAAGTAAAATGTTTAAGTACAAAGATAACGTGCGTTTATTAAAAAAAAACCTCAAGCAGGCCATGGCATTAGATCAGTAAGTCTGAGATGACTTCATAAAAACAATTGAAAATTGGAAATGTCATAAAATGTTCAGATTTTAATATGTTTTGTAAACTTATCTTAAACAAGAGTTTTAATTTCATGGCTTGCTTCGAGGTTTTTTGTTAGATACCCTATCCCTATAGAAATACTCTATTAAACTTTATAGGTATACATTTATATTCAGTGTAAATTAATGTGTAAAGGCCACAACCATGTTGCAGTTGAAGAACCAAATAAGTTAAACATTTACTTCATTGGCATAGATGAAGTTAGTAATTCCTCTCTATTATATATATGCCCTCTACTAATTACTCCTGCTGAAAAGTAAGCAGAGGATCGAAAAATTAATAGGTAGCATATGACTTAATCAATTAATAGGCATTCAGTGATCACATTATTACATTAATTATGATTAAGCAGTCTTTTGATCAAATCTGCTCAAAACAATAAATTTTTATATTAAATTGAGAATTTTATTCGCCAATTCAATTGTTACATATTCAACATTAGAAAAATGTATCGGTTTTTTTATTTGTTACAGGGTTGATAAACATTGGTCTAAGTGAAGGACAAAGAAAGTCTGTCATACTGGCTTCCAATTTCCTGGGAAGGAAAACGGAAGTAGTTGAAGCATTGAAACCCACAGTTTAAATTTTAAGATGAATGAAGACAAGCGCGTAAAAAAGGTCGCGCCACTTCTGCATGCTGAAGAATTGTACTGCTATGACGTCTATAAAACTCTTGGGTACCACTAGCCTATAAAAAAATATCTTCAATTGAGTAATGGTCAATGAAACAATACAACTATTTTACGGTAATCTGAAAAACAAAAAATGTGGATTTCTTCATTCAGAGGTTTAGGAAACATATGTTGAAGATATGTGATATTAAGGTTTGAAATGTTAGGTAAATTAAAAACACATATTTTATATATGCCATGTTTATTTGTGCACCAAAATCAAAATAAACGACATTGATTCTTTACTTATTTTACTTAAAAAAACGTATAAGTTATGTATTCAACGTATAGGTTATTGTAGTGTTATTTACAGTGTATTTCAGAAAGCAATTTTCAATAATTCCAAAGGATCCTTCGATTAAGTTTTATTTCTTTGTAAAGCTATTAAAGTTAAATAAGGCGATTACATTTATTATTAGTTAATTTGTTATTATTTATTTTTTTTGTGTCAGTTATTACAAGTCTTTATAAGTATATAAGAATTATAAAAACCATACCTAAATAAAAATAAATTAAAAACTAAAGAGCAAAATAATTTTTTAACATTTTTTTTAAAAATTATCTATGTTTTAACAATCTGTGCTTTGAAGTAGAGCTAACATGATAATTATTATAAATTATTATTGTCATATTATATAATAAAACAATCTTTCCAGTGATGATCTATGGATTCATTAGATAGAAGTTCCTTTTTCCTGAGAACTATTAGAAGAGATCTCAATGATTTTATTCGGGCCTTGGACCCTCTTAATTGTTTTGCCTTTGAAAATAATGTGACGCTCTTGCGACGAACATATTTTGCCTTCTGCGGTTCCTCCATGTCAATGGTTGTACACTCATCAAACTTGAATTTTGGACCTATGAGATTGACAGGAAATAAATATATTAACGGTCATACATTCCGCCAAAGCGATAAGGGCGGTCGGTTAATGAAAACAACTATTAAGACTTTGTGACTATTAACTGTGAAAATGAAACTTAACTATGAAAATAACTATTAAGACTTATCCATGCTGAAGCAAAAAACTGACAGATATATATTATATAATTTTAAATAGAACATAAATAACTTTACTCGCTCATCTGATTGTATTGTCTGTAAGTACCATATTTTAATTAGAAAGGGCAATGCCTTATTAAGGCACTTGCTCTTTCTAATTAAATTTAAAAATTAATTATTAATTGTTGCATATTAATTATTGCAGAGTTACAGGGAGATTCAGAATCTGAAATAAAAAATACAGGACTGTATCTAAAAAAAATTGAAGCAATGGTGTTTGCATTGAAAATGAAACGTCGGATTTTAAATTTGAAAATACCGCGTTGAAGAAAGCAAGAAGTGGCTATGAAGAAGTGTTAAATTGTTTTTAATTAACTCATTAAATTAAGGCTAGAAAAAATAAAAACGTTTTGTGAATATTTCCAAAACCATCCAAAGTTTTCAAAATTTGAAAACAACTTTTATAGACTTCTAATTGCGCAACTTTGCCCTAATTTAACCTTCGTTGTATCTCCTCAAATAACCAAGATCCCGATGGTTAAACTCCAAACGATCACCCTGTATTTCTTCCTTTAATGTTACAAAAGTTCATACCAGGTTATAGGAAATTATATACAGGGTCAGAGTCTGGCAATAGGGACTGATAGCTTCCAAAGTCTTATGATAAGGATACCACTCAGAATGTCATCAAAACTTGTGGAAAAAAGTTACACAGTTTGGACAAGAAAGCCCATGCTGCAATGTATCTTTTGCTTCGCATTGTTTTTCCAAAGTTGGTCGAAAATCTAACATTTATAAAATCCTTTGAGTTTTGAGAAATGAGAAAAAATTCAAAGTTGAAGTGCCAAATTGCATAAATGCTCTGAAGGACACTTGATGTTGCCCAAACTCCATGGTGTTGTTTGTCAATATTTTCTAGTATCCTATCATCCTGTAGGTTGTGGATGTA
Organism: Taphrorychus bicolor; assembly: GCA_951812265.1. NCBI lineage: Eukaryota > Metazoa > Arthropoda > Insecta > Coleoptera > Curculionidae > Taphrorychus > Taphrorychus bicolor. The sequence continues at coordinate 4,139,203 of OX638301.1, forward strand.
CCTAAATGTTCTAGGTATATAATATCAGTGTTATTGAACCTTTAATTGATACATAGAAGAAAAATATTGTAAGCATGACATACTCTATAGGGTCTACAGAACAAATTACTTTGTGCTGTTTATACATCAGAATAACAATATGGCCTTAAGCATAAGAATATGGTTTTACTTAGGAATGAGCTTAGGAATAACCTACCTACATTATTATTTAAAGATAAAACCATTTAAATTGAAAGATAGCTTAATCCTTAGCATTAAGCAATATTTGTTTAATAATCACATGTTTTGATTAATGCCTAACCAACCATTATCTTATTCTTTCCGAGATTTTTTCATTCTTAAACGTTGTTCTTTATTCTCATGAATAAACCCACCATTTATAGCTAAAAAAAATAAATCAATGTTTTTTTTTTCTCTACATATTGTGTCACTATTTCTGATCTCTATCTAAATCTCTCATCATGTAAGGCTCGGAAAACTATCAGTACCCAACCGTTAAATTTAACAGGTAGTTCTAAATTTAGAAGAAAAACAAAAATTAGTTTTGCATAAAGAATAATTTCTAATTACCTGGACTTAAAATAGTGGGAGCAGCATATTTTCTCAACTTTTTCTTTCCCAGGTCTTCTGCCATAAAGTGCCATTTGCCTATAAAGTGGCTCTGGATGATGAAGTCAATTTCTCCTAGATGCATAACCCCACAACCAACACTAAAATCTATGCAAGAATTCTTAACCACTGGATCCGATAGAAATCTGAAAAGATTTAAAAAAAAATTATTAGCTACCTCCAATTCTATTAAATAACTCTTATGACAAGCTTCAACACTTCTTAAATTATAATCCTCATCATTTCCTGGGTTGGAATCCATTATTGGTCTTATCATGTTCAAAATATGAGTTCAAATTTTATGGTAGTTGGTAGTATATTACCTACACCAACAACATTTAAGTAAAAATAAAAATAGGTAGTACTTCATATCATATAAGTAGCTACCTAAATACCTAACTCACTACTTTTCCGATACTCATTCAACTAGATACATATGAGAGAAAATTCCTTTTTCTCTCATATTTATTTTAGAAAAATAGACTTTTTAAAAAAGTGCAAAAATGCTAGGTACTGATGTTGCTATAGGACGGCATCTATTTAATTGTGAAGATTTCTTCCAAAGCCTTTAGTTACGCAATATTGTCAATAAAGATGTTATCCCTTAGTTATCTACATACAAATCTACAAGTATAAAAAAAAAAGTAAATACATACTACATCTACTCACCCCAAGAAAACTCCATCCACTGGAGATTTTTCAGCATCTCACACTTCTCACACTATGCATTGCACGTTTATAATTTTGTTCTTCTTGGCATCCACGTTTTTTTTTATGGATATTTGGGCTTGTTAATAATTGCAAATAGAATAATGTTGAAAGGTTCCGGAATCTTCAGTTTCAAGTCTAAAGTAATCATTTAATAGCACAGAACTTAACAGAACAGCAGAAAAAAGCAAAATAGTACAGCAATAAACTGAAAGGCTATTGAAATAATTTAAATTTGAAATTAAAACAACACCAACACAAACTAAAGCTGCTAAAAAGCCAAAATTTACAACCAAAATTGTATTTTTTTGGATGCTTACGATTTACAATTTTATAAATTGTACGATGATCAGGAAAAAGGTTCTATACTAACACCAAGCGCTTTTGCATTTTACGTCACGAAAATTATGACGATGTTGTTTGGCTGAGAAATTCCTTTTGCCAACGTTGATTGGCCCGACGTCGGCAAAAATGAAGCTTAACTGTTTAGAGGACGCATGCGGATTAGTTAGCAACCGGGCTGATCTTCGGGTTCCAAGCTACATTTTTGAGGCCTTGACTACTTCTATATTCAATTGTTTTCTATTTGTTCAAACCCAGCCCGGTTGCTAACTAATCCGCATGCGTCCTCTAAACTGTTAAGCTTCATTTTTGCCGACGTCGAGCCAATCAACGTTGGCTAAAGGAATTTCTCAGCCAATCAACATCGTCATAATTTTCGTGACGTAAAATGCAAAAGCGCTTGGTGTTAGTATAGAACCTTTTTCCTGATCATCGTACAATTTATAAAATTGTAAATCGTAAGCATCCAAATAATACAATTTTAGTTGTAAATTTTGGCTTTTTAGCAGCTTTAGTTTGTGTTGGTGTTGTTTTAATTTCAATTTTAAATTATTTCAATAGCCTTTCAGTTTATTGCTGTACTATTTTGCTTTTTTCTGCTGTTCTGTTAAGTTCTGTGCTATTAAATGATTACTTTAAACTTGAAACTGAAGATTCCGGAACCTTTCAACATTATTCTATTTGCAATTATTAACAAGCCCAAATATCCATAAAAAAAACGTGGATGCCAAGAAGAACAAAATTATAAACGTGCAATGCATAGTGTGAAAAGTGTGAGATGCTGAAAAACCTCCAGTGGATGGAGTTTTCTTGGGGTGAGTAGATGTAGTATGTATTTACTTTTTTTTTATACTTGTAGATTTGTATGTAGATAACTAAGGGATAACATTTTTATTGGCAATATTGCGTAACTAAAGGCTTTGGAAGAAATCTTCACAATTAAATAGATGCCGTACTATAGCAACATCAGTACCTAGCATTTTTGCACTTTATTAAAAAGTCTATTTTTCTAAAATAATTATGAGAGAAAAAGGAATTTTCTCTCATATGTATCTAGTTGAATGAGTATCGGAAAAGTAGTTAGTTAGGTATTTAGGTAGCTACTTATATGATATGAAGTACTACCTATAATATTTTTATTTTTACTTAAATGTTGTTGGTGTAGGTAATATACTACCAACTACCATAAACTTTGAACTCATATTTTGAACATGATAAGACCAATAATGGATTCCAACCCAGGAAATGATGAGGAGGATTATAATTTAAGAAGTGTTGAAGCTTGTCATAAGAGTTATTTAATAGAAATGGAGGTAGCTAATAATTTTTTTTTAAATCTTTTCAGATTTCTATAGGATCCAGTGGTTAAAATTTCTGGCATAGATTTTAGTGTTGGTTGTGGGGTTATGCATCTAGGAGAAATTGACTTCATCATCCGGAGCCACTTTATGGCAGAAGACCTGGGAAAGAAAAAGTTGAGAAAATATGCTCCTCCCACAGTCCAGGTAATTAGAAATTATTCTTTATGCAAAACTAATTTTTGTTTTTCTTCTAAATTTAGAACTACCTGTTAAATTTAACTGTTGGGTACTGATAGTTTTCCGAGCCTTACATGATGAGAGATTTAATGAGAGATTAAACAAATATTGCTTAATGCTTACATAAGGATTAAGCTATCGTTCAATTTAAATGGTTTTATGTTTAAATAATAATGTAGGTAAATTATTCCTAAGCTCATTCCTAAGTAAAACCATATTCTTATGCTTAAGGCCATATTGTTATTCTGATGTATAAACAGCACAAAGTAATTTGTTCTGTAGACCCTATAGAGCATGTCATGCTTACAATATTTTTCTTCTATGTATCAATTAAAGGTTCAATAACACTGATATTATATACCTAGAACATTTAGGTACATCCACAACCTACAGGATGATAGGATACTAGAAAATATTGACAAACAACACCATGGAGTTTGGGCAACATCAAGTGTCCTTCAGAGGATTTATGCAATTTGACACTTCAACTTTGAATTTTATCTTTTCAGAACTCAAAGGATTTTATAAATGTTAGATTTTCGACCAACTTTGGAAAAACAATGTGAAGCAAAAGATACATTGCAGCATGGGCTTTCTTGTCCAAACTGTGTAACTTTTTTCCACAAGTTTTGATGACATTCTGAGTGGTATCCTTATCATAAGACTTTGGAAACTATCAGTCCCTATTGCCAGACTCTGACCCTGTATATAATTTCCTATAACCTGGTATGAACTTTTGTAACATTAAAGGAAAAAATACAGGGTGATCGTTTGGAGTTTAACCATGGGGATCTTGGTTATTTCAAGAGATACAACGAAGGTTAAATTAGGGCAAAGTTGCGCAATTAGAAGTCTATAAAAGTTGTTTTCAAATTTTGAAAACTTCGGCTGGTTTTGGAAATATTCACAAAACGTTTTTATTTTTTCTAGCCTTAATTTAATGAGTTAATTAAAAACAATTTAACACTTCTTCATAGCCACTTTTTGCTTTCTTCAACGCGGTATTTTCAAATTTAAAATCCGACGTTTCATTTTCATGCAAACAACATTGCTTCAATTTTTTTTAGATACAGTCCTGTATTTTTTATATCAGATTCTGAATCTCCCTGTAACTCTGCAATAATTAATATGCAACAATTAATAATTAATTTTTAAGTTTAATTAGAAAGAGCAAATGCCTTAATAAGGCATTGCTCTTTCTAATTAAAATATGGTACTTATACAGACAATACAGTCAGATGAGGGAGTAAAGTTATTTATGTTCTATTTAAAATTATATAATATATATCTGTCAGTTTTTTGCTCCAGCATGGATAAGTCTTAATAGTTATTTTCATAGTTAAGTTTCATTTTCACAGTTAATAGTCACTAAGTCTTAATAGTTGTTTTCATTAACCGACCGCCCTTATCGCTTTGGCGGAATGTATGACTGTTAATATATTTATTTCTTGTCAATCTCTAGGTCCAAAATTCAAGTTTGATGAGTGTACAACCATTGACATGGAGGAACCGCAGAAGGCAAAATATGTTCGTCGCAAGAGCGTCACATTATTTTCAAAGGCAAAACAATTAAGAGGGTCTAAGACCCGAATAAAATCTTTGAGATCTCTTCTAATAGTTCTCAGGAAAAAGGAATTTCTATCTAATGAATCCATAGATCATCTACTGGAAAGATTGTTTTATTATATAATATGACAATAATAATTTATAATAATTATCATGTTAGCTCTACTTCAAAGCACAGATTGTTAAAACATAGATATCTTAAAAAAAAAATCTCAAAATCAGTTATTGAATACAGGATGTTAAAAAATTATTTTGCTCTTTACTTTTTAATTTATTTTTATTTAGGTATGGTTTTTATAATTCTTATATACTTATCAAGACTTGTAATAACTGACGCAAAAAAAATAAATAATAATAAATTAACCTTACATATTTTTTGAGCCTTGTATGTTTTGAAACAGTTTCAACTAATAATAAATGTAATCGCCTTATTTGACTTTAATAGCTTTACAAATAAAACTTAATCGAAGGATCCTTTGGAATTATTGAAAATTGCTTTCTGAAATACACTGTAAATAACACTACAATACCCTATACCTTGAATACATAACTTATACGTTTTTTTAAGTAAAATAAGTAAAAAATCAATGTCGTTTATTTTGATTTTGGTGCACAAATAAACATGGCATATATAAAATATGTGTTTTTAATTTACCTAACATTTCAAACCTTAATATCACATATCTTCGACATATGTTTCCTAAACCTCTGAATGAAGAAATCCACATTTTTTGTTTTTCAGATTACCGTAAAATAGTTGTATTGTTTCATTGACCATTACTCAATTGAAGATATCTTTTTATAGGCTAGTGGTACCCAAGAGTTTTATAGACGTCATAGCAGTACAATTCTTCAGCATGCAGAAGTGGCGCGACCTTTTTTACGCGCTTGTCTTCATTCATCTTCAAATTTAAACTGTGTGTTTCAATGCAGGATGGAAACTCCATATCCGAACTACTTCCGTTTTCCTTCCCAGGAAATTGGAAGCCAGTATGACAGACTTTCTTTGTCCTTCACTTAGACCAATGTTTATCAACCCTGTAACAAATAAAAACACCGATACATTTTTCTAATGTTGAATATGTAACAATTGAATTGGCGAATAAAATTCTCAATTTAATATAAAAATTAATTGTTTTGAAAAAATTAATTGATTAAGTCATATGCTCCCTAATAATTTTTCAGATTTATTTTCAAAGGCATATATAATAGAGAGGAATTACTAACTTCATCTATGCCAATGAAGTAAATGTTTAGCTTATTTGGTTCTTCAACTGCAACATGGTTGTGGCCTTAACACATTAATTTACAGTGAATATAAATGTATATAAAGTTTAATACAGTATTTCTATAGGGATAGGGTATCTAAAAAAAACCTCGAAGCAAGCCATGAAATTAAAACTCTTGTCTAAGATAAGTTTACAAAACATATTAAAATCTGAACATTTTATGACATTTCCAATTTTCAATTGTTTTTATGAAGTCATCTCAGACTTACTGATCTAATGCCATGGCCTGCTTGAGGTTTTTTTTAATGAACGCACGTTATCTTTGTACTTAAACATTTTACTTTTTTTCATCATACTGAAAATAAAGTATAAAATATGCGAAATACAAAACCGTCATTTTTTATTAATGAAGCGTATTGCAAATCCATAATTGACCAATAAGTATTTGATCACAATTTTCAGGATTATTATTACACAGAAAAAAAAATGAGTTTGTGAGCAGAATATGTGCATATAGTAATACAATCGCAAAAAAAGGATCATTCAAGTGGAAAAAGGACTTTTGGTAAACTGGCAACACATTTCATAGCTTGTTGGCTAGACTTGACGAAGAGACAAAAAAATTGGAACTACATTCAGGAATCAACTGAGCGAAAATTATTGAGTGTGTTAAGTGTTAACAATGTGAGCAATCTATAAACTAAACTAAGAATCAATTGAAACGATACACCCCAAATTTTGAATGAAATTTAAAACTGTCTCTTTCTAAAGCCACTCAACCGATTTTTGTTGTAAATGCCATTTTGGTAAGATCCAGCTTGCCCTGTGCATAGTCTTTATATTCCATATAAAATTTTTATCAATATTTGTATTATGGGGCAAATTGGAGCTCCAGTGTTAAATGATACCTCGTTTATAGAAAAAAATAAATATATGGAACCAGGCAAAATATCCAAAAAACACCAAATATGTCCCAAGGTATGACGCGTCTCCACATACTCCCATAGCAAAACATGTTCTGAATTTTTTTTCCGCAAAATTATCTGCTCAAAAAGGTTTTACAAAACTGCATCAAGTTTTGTTGAACCCTGTATTATGTAACCTGCAAAACATATAAGCGAGTACATAACCACTTAAAGCAGTTTATACACGGATCTTACCAAAATGGCATCTCCAATGAAAATCGGTTGAGTGGTTTTAGAGGTAGACAGTTTTAAATTCATTCAAAATTTGAGGTGTATCATTTCAATTGATTCTTAGTTTAGATTAAAAGGAGGGTTTAATCAACCTTGGAATTTCTTTGAAACACACAAATCTTTTCCTTTATTATCTATTTATAAGTCGCCTTTCCATGGTTGAATCCTAGGTTGGTACTACATAAGGAAAAAAACTCTGCCACATCTCATTTCCACAAAAAAAACCTCTTCTCAAGACTATTCTGAAACCCTAAAACAAGATAAAAGGTAAGTAAAAAAAGAGATAAAAAATAGGGTTTACACAATATGTAATTATTTACCCTCATATCTCACTAAAAAAAATTAATTTGGTACCTTAACAGTAACAGGCTTCTGAACTTTAGTCATTGCAAAAGAAAAGTAATAATTTTCTAGTGCTAAGATGCATCCTTATATTGTGAGTTTTTTGGTACAAAAGTATGCCTTCTAATATGCTTCTTAGTAAATAGTGCACCCGTAAACCTTCATGAATACATTTCTAGTAAGGTAGCTGACATAGACATAAGTATGCAGAAAAGCTAATGCAGCATAAATTGTCAAACCAGCTACTTGCTTTTGAGTCAAAAATGAGAGGAGAGCTTATTGTGCACACATTGAAAATGGCATAGGCATAATCTATTTCTGGTCCTAGTAGTTTTAATGTAAGTATCAAAATCTTTATACAAACCTTAACTGCACTGTGGATGTACCCATAGCATAATTGTCTAGCAAGACTTTGCTTCTATATGAATAGGATATAAATAGATTATTAACTGGGATAGTGGATCACTGGCCTAATAGAGCATCTGCTGGAACTTGATTAAAATATATCCTTTTTCTCTTTTAAACAAAGTTTCTATATACTCTCCAGTGTGTAGGACTTACTAAACCCTTCCTAAAAAACGAGAATTTTTAACTTCAGCCTACCACAACCAGTGTTTATCATTTCAAATTAGGGGTAAGGATAGCCGATAGCCATACTTAATCATACTAGCAAATGCAAATGGCATAAGTGATGAACAAAATGAAAGGAGAGTGCCAGCATACTTAAAAGTTAAGGACCCTTAAATCTATTATCATAGTAATTAAGGTAATAGTAATAATAATAATAATAAAGGATGGTTGAAGTTTACTTCAAAGTTGCTTGATGCAAAGGGACCTGATATGACAGAGAAAAGTGCTGGTTGAATTCCGTAATTTGTATCGATGTTCAACTTTCAAGAACTTTTAATACATACTCAAAATTTTCTGTAGTTTTTAAATATGTTACTGTTACATTCAGCACATCCATCACACACTACCTAAAATAATAAAATATGAAAATATGTAGCATTGTTTAATATACTACTTACCTGTTGTAAAATAAATGACACATTGCATATAGGTAAATAGTTTCCTCGGTACATACTGCCTGTATTGAATATTTAGTGACAAGTACCAACTATCAGTATGTATGTCAATAATTGTTGTAACTAAATTAAACAACTATTGATTTAGAAACACTGTATACTAATAATAACAATATGCAAGTATGCATATATAAAGTTAACAAATAACCAGAGCTAAAACCCGATCGACCAAGCTCTATCAGTGTTCGTACTTCTATATCGACCCTTCCCGTTTTCCCATGCCTTTAGGCCAGTTGTTTATATTAACATAATATCGGCCCTAGATCCTAGACTAAACAAAACTAAGGAATGCATCGTTCATTTAAGCACCCGCGACGTAAATGAGGGACCGCGTCCTACATAGGTCTCACAGTTCGGCCATCCTGACAGAAGTTCGTCCTCGAATCCACCTGATGTTCTGCAGAAGCCATCGTGTAGATGTCCGAGCCGTCCGACGGGGATCCAAGGTGGTTGTATCAGCAACGTCTTAACCACATCAGATGCCCTTTGACCTAAGTGGACTCCAAGTCCAGGCCTTCGTTGTCGCTTGCAGGTGTGGAGCTTTGGAAGAAAGAGAAAGAACATAATATTAGATCAAACACATAGTAGCTATCCTTTTTTTTTTTTTTTTTTGTTTTTGTTGCCAACATTTCTTTTTCTCTTTTAAACCCTCCTTGTTCTCGTTTATACTAACATATCATAAGCTTCAACTCACTAACACATGAGGCCAGCTATATGCAAATTCACATACCTCTACATCTATCAACATGATAGGCTTCCACTATTACCATCAACACATGATCAATAGTGGGCATCTATTACATTGCAAGGTAATAGGCTTCCGATCACACACGGGCATTTGGTCACGGCCATCTCCAATTAGCAAACGCCAATTCCTGCACCATTAACCAAGCTTCTGAATGTCAGGTTCGCCAGTGAACACAATCACACAGCCAATGTCGAAAGTACCCCCTTTAATAAATAATTGTAACCCCTCGTACCCTGTACCACCCCTCCCTATTTAAAGAGAACCCCATTTGTAGACAAAAACTGAGGTGATTGGCGCTCACCCACGAAATAGCCATTCAGGATACGAGTACTCTTCCCCACTCCTCAATTAAAATGAATTAAAAGAGGGCATCCGATCTGTACATCTCCAACAGATCGGGCTTCAAGAAATATGCACCTATGAGCATATTTGAAGAATATACTCATAGCTACAAATATCTTGGCTTTCACATCTTCCATGTGAGCATTCGGTTTTCGTAAACAAACGCTCTTCCCCACTCCTCAATTAAAATGAATTAAAAGAGGGCATCCGATCTGTACATCTCCAACAGATCGGGCTTCAAGAAATATGCACCTATGAGCATATTTGAAGAATATACTCATAGCTACAAATATCTTGGCTTTCACATCTTCCATGTGAGCATTCGGTTTTCGCAAACAAACCGAGCTTCTGAATTTTATAAATTCAGGTTTTTCTACTAGAATAAGTACCATATTGGGGCAGAAAAAGAAATGTTAGCTAAGGGCCAATTGTCATAATCAAAACTCACATAGGTTGCGATGCCTGGTCATTTAATACAATCCAGGGCTTTAAACTGTCTATTGCAACAATAGAAATCGATGTTCTGGTACCACGCAGATCTCGTACAACGTATCTGTCATTCGTCAAACATTTTATGATCCTAAAGGGGCCCTTGAACTTAGGTAGTAACTTTTTCGGTCCCGCATTTGACCCAGAATCCGTTTTACGTACCATTACGAGGTCATTGTCCTTAAAAACGCCAGGGGGTTTACGTTTTGCATCGAAATGACGTTTAGCTTTAATTTGTTTGCCCTTGATCTTATTTGACACTTGAGCTCTCAGAACAGATAAATTTTCTTGAGCTAGACTATCTCTAATAACATGAATAATTTTTGCGTCTGCTATGGGTTTCGGATTCAGACCCATTATTATTTCGTATGCCGATTTTTCTGTGGTACTATTTTTTGAAGAGTTAATGCTAAAGTGGATCATTTTTAGATGAGAGTCCCAATTTGTTTCACTAGTGTCATTAACACTGTAACACCTTAACGAGTTTAAAATTGTAGAGTTATACCGTTCGCATTGACCATTTGCCCTAGGTGTTGCAACTGCGTTTTTAATATGTTTTATTCCAAACTCTTTGCAAAAATCCTGCATCTTTTTTGACGTAAATGCAGAACCTCTGTCTGAAATAATTCTACTGGGTGGTCCAAAAAGAAATATAAAATTATTTAAGGCACTCAATACATATCTAACGCTAGTATTACGAACAGGTTCTATGAAAACAAACTTACTAAAGGCGTCTACCACCACGAAAATATGAGTATTTTTACGTTTTGATGTTACAAAAGGACCTAAATGATCAACATGTATTGTTTCAAATGGTACCACGGCTTTGGGAATCGGGTGGAGGAAGCCTGGCTTACTTCCTGACGTGTCTTTCATGTAAAGGCAATTTAGACAGGCTGAGACATACTTTTTTACAAAAGTAGCCATTTTACTAAACCAATAATTTCTGCGAATTCTTTCCAAAGTCTTTTCGAAACCAAAGTGGCCAGCATCGTCATGATTCAGTCGACATATTAGCCATCTACATGATGTTGGAACTACCCACTTAAGGTTATGATTAATTTTGCGATATAAAATATTGTTTTTGAAAACGTAATTTTCAAAGTAATTTTTGTTATGGGCGTTCTTTTCAGTCTGGAGAATTTTTATGATATTTTCTAATTTTTCATCTTGGGACTGTACAGCTATGATCCATTCTGACTCTGTGAGATTAACTATATTGGATATTAAGTGACTTTCTGGGAGCGGATGCCTACTAAGGTAATCAACATGGCCCATTTTAATTCCTGCTCGGTATTCGATATCAAATGTGAATTCCTGAATCTCAAGCCACCAGCGAGCAATTCTGGGAACTAGATCTTTTTTTGTTGCCGATGCTCTAACCGCTGCGCAATCGGTGTAAATTTTGAAATGGTTGCCGAGAAGATAAGTGCGAAAGTGCCTAAGGGAAAACACGACTGCCATAGTCTCTAATTCGTAAGAATGATACCTACTCTGTTCATAGGTACATTGTTTACTGAAAAAGGCGACAGGGTGCCAATTCTCAGAATATTTTTGCATTAGCACTCTCGCCACACCAATGCTGCTTGCGTCACAATGTAATTCTATGGAACGCTGTGGATCAAATATCTTTAAAACGGGGTCGTCAGCCAGGATACTTTTTATTAAATCAAATGCTTCGTCTTGGTCCGACGTCCAAGACCAAATAGCATTCTTTTTTAAAAGTTTTGTAAGGGGTTGCATAATAAAGGCATAATTAAGTATGAATTTTCTAAAATAATTCGAAAGGCCACAAAATTGTCTAAGTTCCTTTTTGCTTGATGGGGGTTTTAACTTTATGATGGCTTGGATTTTTAGTTTGTTTGGGCGAACACCTTCTTCCGAGATTTCATGACCCAAATAGGAGATTTTAGGAAGTAAAAACTGACACTTTAGTGGTTGAAGCGTTAATCCGTGTTTCTTTAAAGCCTTAAGTACGTTTTCCAACTTAAGAAACCCCTCATTATGAGTTTTAGATGGAATTAATATATCGTCTAAATATGGAAACGCTGTTCCTGGATCAAGTTCGCTCACAATCGTATGCATTAAATGTTGAAACACGAAAGGTGCATTGCAGAGACCAAAACTCATACGAAGGTATTCATAATGGCCATCTGGGGTAATAAAAGCTGTTTTATGTACAGAATCGGCTGCCATGGGTATTTGATAATATCCCGAAAACAAATCGATCAAGGTAAAATATTTAAAATTTGCCAATTTGTCTATTTGATCATCAATTAACGGGAGGGGCCACTTTTGTTTCACTGTTAATGAGTTTAGCTTTCTATAGTCTACACACAGCCTAAAGTCACCATTTGGTTTTGGAACTAAGATAACGGGGCTTGCGTAGGGTGAGGTCGATTCGCGAATAATATTATTTTTAAGTAGCTCAGTGATCATATCTTTAAGTTTTTGTTTGTGCAAATCCGATAGTCTATACGGATTATAGCTCACTGGATTAGACGTGTTAAGATTTATTGTCATTGTGACAGACTCAGTTCTACCTATTTCACTCAAACTAACAGCTACACATTGTCTATACTTATTCAACAGTTCGAGTAATAAAAGTTTATCTTTCTCTTCACAGTTAATATTACTACATGTCAGAGGTTTCAAAAACGTGAGAGCGTTTATTAACGAGCTTTCTGAGAATGTGCTGAATTTGATATCACAACCGTTCTTGTAAAATACTACTTGCGGTTGTGACAAAAAATTGTTGCCCACCAAGACGTCTGCGGGGCATCTGACATCAGGTACAACCACTAGTCCGGTTATTGCACTTACAGAATCAATAAAAATTTTACAGACACAGATGTGTTTAGACTCATAAATTTCGCCCGAAAAAGCCCTTAAGAAGTGTGATCGACCACTTGCTATTTGGAGACCCAAGTTGGAGGCGATAGAGGTTTTTATTAGGGAACACTCACTACCTGTATCTATGAGACCTCTTATTTTAATATTATTAATTACAACGTCCTTAAAATACAGATTTACAAGCCGGTTTGCCACGAAAAGAATATTGTTTTTGTTTGAGGTTAATTGTCATGCCAAATTTTGGTTCCCCGGTATACGGTTCTTTCTTCGACAGTCTTTTGCGAAATGTCCCGGAATTTTGCAAAAATTGCACACGCCGGGTTCACTACGACGCGCTTTTTTCCCGGAGAAGCGACTCTGTGGGCAACTACGGTGTCCTACCTCGGAACAATTATAGCAGCGAATTTTCTGCTGACCACTGTTACCCGGTTTGTAATTAAAGGCTGATAGAGTTGTTGACGAACTATTATTGAGGTGGCAACTTTTTAAGTAAGTAAATAAATCATCGCAATTTGAATAATTGGCGGCAAGGGCCATTTGCCGAATGTCTTTATTTTGGAGTCCATGCACAATAATATTTACTTTGTCTTTTTCCGGAATATCCCATCGTAAGCGTTGTATTTTCTTTATCTTTTCTTGATAATACTCCGTTAAGTTTTTACTGTTGTTAGAAGAATAAACGGCAGCGTCGCGAAAGAGAAGTCCGGTACTCGAAACGTCCACTTCAAAAGTAGAACGTAGGGCAGTTTTCAACTGGACCCAACTTTTGTGCGCGAACTCTCCTTCCAAATACCAATCACGAGCGCGACCCACGAGTTTTGAAATAACAAAACTAGTGGTCGAGACATCATCCCATCGTAGAAAATATGCCCGCTCCTCGACCAAGCGTATCCATTTGTTTACGCTTATATCATCTTTACTTGGATTGAAATCGGGAACGTTCTCCCACGAAAAAGAAGAAATGTTCATACTGACCTCGTTTTGGCTTCTAATTACCGCTATTTCTCTTTGAAGAGCAGCCAGCTGCTGTGGTATTGAGAGTGGAGGCGTAAGCGAACGTCCATCTCCAGTTGTGGACATTGTTGATGAAGTTGACGGACCAGCACCCATAGTAGCGACTTGGTTATTTTCTGCCATTTCTTTTGAATCTGGTACTTCGATGGTGGCTTTTGATGAATCGCACAACACTAAACTTTACATTAATTCACCAAGAATAGTTTAAAAAAAAGTTTATGCACTTCCACGAATTACAAGAAAAACTAACTAATTTGTACTGCTGTTATCGCGAATTTTAGCAGATCCCAATGATCCCACTTCTGACAATTGTTGTAACTAAATTAAACAACTATTGATTTAGAAACACTTTATACTAATAATAACAATATGCAAGTATGCATATATAAAGTTAACAAATAACCAGAGCTAAAACCCGATCGACCAAGCTCTATCAGTGTTCGTACTTCTATATCGACCCTTCCCGTTTTCCCATGCCTTTAGGCCAGTTGTTTATATTAACATAATATCGGCCCTAGATCCTAGACTAAACAAAACTAAGGAATGCATCGTTCATTTAAGCACCCGCGACGTAAATGAGGGACCGCGTCCTACATAGGTCTCACATAATATATACTAACTGATGGATTTAGATTCTAAACTGATATTTGTGCAATACTTTTTTTTCACAAACTTATTGGTTTTCAATGTGTAAGAACTCGGAGATTTTAATTTACTTCTTGTTTCAAATTGTAATATCAATTTGCTTACAATACCATTGTAAAATTAAATAAATCATGAAACATGATCCCATCACAGCTGTTTAGCTGTTTAACATTTTCTTATCATATTTATATTTGTCCTTATTTTGATGAAAGAAGTCATATAGTCTGAGAATTGTTATTTCCCATTTTGATGTGCCTTCAGTCTTGTAATGCTTGTATAAGTATCCAGTTCTTGAAAATATTCTCATTGACACTGTCCCTTGGAGTTGCGTGAAGTTAGCGTCCGGGGCGCCAGCGCCTGCCAGCGCTCATCCGATTCCCCTTTCCCCCACTACTATGTTTATTTCACCTATGTTGCCAAGTTTCTTAAATCGTTTTAAAAGTTACTTATTACGTTTTCACACATTTCGTTCCTTGCTTCCCCCAAACTTGCAAGCGAGGTTACATCTAATAGAACTCCTATAGCCAATTTGGCAAAAGTTATGGAGAAAAGTGAAAAACATCCCCCTCCCTTAAGGTTATTTTGCTCGTTTAAAAGGAAACTAGCTCTTGCAACATGTTCAAATTTGCAGAGATGCCACACTACATAATGTGGAATAGAGTTCCTATCTCAGATTTGGCAAAAGTTGTGAATAAAAGTAAAAAACATCCCCCTCCCCTTAAAGTTATTTTAGTCCTATAAAATGAAACTAGTTTTTATGACACGTTCAAATTTGCGGAGATGGTTACGCTACATTATGTGGTATAGAACCCCTATCTCAGATTTGGCACAAGTTATGAAGAAAAGTGAAAAACATCCCCCACCCCTTAAAGTTATTTTACTAGTTTAAAACGAAACTAGCTCTTGTGACACGTTCAAAATTGCAGAGATGGATACATTACATAATATGGTATAGAACCCCTATCTCAGATTTAGCAAAAGTTATGAAGAAAAGTGAAAAACATCCCCCTCCCCTTAAAGTTATTTTACTAGTTTAAAACGAAACTAGCTCTTGTGACACGTTCATATTTGCAGAGATGGTTACACTACATAATGTGGAAATCAACCCCTATCTCAGATTTGGTAAAAGTTATGAAGAAAAGCCAAAAACATCCCCCACCCCTTAAAGTTATTTCACTAGTTTAAAACGAAACTAATTCTTGTGACACGTTCATATTTGCAGAGATGGTTATACTACATAATGTGGAAGGGAACCCCTATCTCAGATTTGGCAAAAGTTATGAAGAAAAGTGGAAAACATCCCCCTCCCCTTAAAGTTATTTTACTCGTTTAAATGAAACTAGCTCTTGTGACACGTTCATATTTGCAGAGATGGTTACACTACATAATGTGGAAGGGAACCCCTATCTCAGATTTGGCAAAAGTTATGAAGAAAAGTGCAAAACATCCCCCTCCCCTTAAAGTTATTTTACTCGTTTAAAATGAAACTAGCTCTTGTGACACGTTCATATTTGCAGAGATGGTTACACTACATAATGTAGAAGGGAACCGCTATCGCAGATTTGGCAAAAGTTATGAAGAAAAATGGAAAACATCCCCCTCCCCTTAAAGTTATTTTACTCGTTTAAAATGAAACTAGCAAGATGGCTACACTACATAATATGGTATAGAACCCCTATCTCAGATTTAGCAAAAGTTATGAAGAAAAGTGGAAAACATCCCCCTCCCCTTAAAGTTATTTTACTCGTTTAAAATGAAACTAGCTCTTGTGACACGTTCATATTTGCAGAGATGGTTACACTACATAATGTAGAAGGGAACCGCTATCGCAGATTTGGCAAAAGTTATGAAGAAAAGTGAAAAACATCCCCCTCCCCTTAAAGTTATTTTATTCGTTTAAAACGAAACTAGCTCTTGTGACACATTCATATTTGCAGAGATGGTTACACTACATAATGTGGAAGGGGACCCCGATCTCAGATTGGGCAAAAGTTATGAAGAAAAGTGAAAAACATCCCCCATCCCTTACAGTTATTTTATTCGTTTAATACGAAACTAGCTCTTGTGACACGTTCATATTTGCAGAGATGGTTACACTACACAAAGTTTTTGAATGCCCATTAAAATACTATTGGCTTGCAACCTAATTCAAGCCGTAATTAATCGAATATTTTACATTTTTCATCAAACTATAATTTTTCGCGGCTGTACTTGCATGCATTACAATGGTTTTTATTTATTTACTCGAAAACGGTGCGTTGTACTAAAAAAAACGAAAAGGGCTCTTTCCTTTATAGTGAAGTGGGTATTAAAAAAACTAAGTTTCTGTTTTCAAAAATTCAGTGACGTGCTACTTTTTTTTTCAAATAATGTAAATCGACATGCTGGTAAGCGCGCCGCTGGCGGAAATAAAACACTGTTTTATTGCAAAATGTGCGCCTTCCGTAGCAGTCAAAACGTACACAATTTCAAAAAAATATCTCTTATGCTTTCGGAGTAATCAATACATATGCATTTTGAAATTTTAATTTCAACATTCTGTTACTTTTTAACGAAGCTCGATAGATAACACCATTGTATGACAGACCGCCCTTAAAATCGACTAAAGAATATAAGATTTCATTTTCGACCACCCATTATGACTCACCCCGTATACTTATTTTGTCAAGTCCGTACCTGTAATTCAGTAATCACTTTTGGAAAACTCCCTTGAAGAGAAACAATTTGTAGATAATGCTGTCAATCCAAAGAATAATAGCTATTTATGTAACCAGTTACGAAAAGTCCGATTTTGTGTAACGAATGAATGTTTGCGGGACGAGCGCAGCGAGTTCCCGCAATTTGAATGAGATACACAAAAAAGGTTTTTCGTCACGTGTTTCATACAAGATTTTTTCTAATTTTGACTACAAATACCTACTTAGAGAGAGAATTATTATTATTATACTTCAATATTTACTTTTAAACCACTTTGTATCTACTTAATACCGTAAAACTATAGCAACGGTGTGCCACAGCCGAAACCTGCAACTGGTGGTGACACCAACTTTTCATCACTAGTTACGAAAGATTTTACTTTTCGTAACTAGTTACGAAAAGTAGGACGTTACGTCACTGTCATCAGTATTGAAAAGTGCCACTTTATATGTCAAAATTAGAAAAAAATAATTATCCGTCAACTTGTCCGCGAAGTACGACGATTTAAAAAAAGTACTAACCAAATTTTTAAGAGTATTTTGATTCCCTCTGTATAAGTTCTAATGCCTTAAAAACAAAAAAGAGAAAAACGCCAAGAGATTTGATGTTGGCTATCTGCGACGCCATCACTCAATTTTCCTTTACCTCTGGAAAGATTATTTTATTTAATATTGCTATTATAAGTCACGAGTATCAACAATAATGGTATCATATTTTTTTAATGCTAGTCCACTAGAAAAAAACTGCACTTATTTTAAAATTCTTTTAATGAGAAACAATCCGCAGATAATATGTCAATAAATGAGGGAAACACATTAAGACCCTTTACCAGATTTCCAAACTACAACGACTTACAAATATTAGCAACAAAAATTTCACACATTTTACGTTTCGCTCTGTATAAAAATTCAGACTGCTTTAATAAAAAATCTGACGAATAGGTCCCGAGATCTGGATGTTGGCTTACTCCTTACCTGAAAACTATAAGGAAAAAAACGTTTATTGCGAAATGGCAGCACATCAAAATTCTGCAATTTTTGCATCACTTTGTTTCACACCCTATATAATAAAAATAATGTCGCATTTTTTTTTCAAAATTATCCGCTTCCTTAATCTACAGGATATAAGGTTTCAGACACTGCAAATTGTATTTAAAACAATTCATTGCTTGAAAAGTTACAGCTGATTGAAAATGACACGAAAAATTGCTTGTGCCGAACTTTAAGTTGAGCAGTTTATTTAAAAAAAAGTGGTACGTCACTGGTTTTTCGAAAAACAAAATTCAGTTTTTCAATTTCAAACACATTATATAGTGTAACTATCTCTGCAAATATGAATGTGTCACAAGAGCTAGTTTCGTGTTAAACGAGTAAAATAACTTTAAGGAGAGGGGGATGTTTTCCACTTTTCTTCATAACTTTTGCCAAATCTGCGATAGGGGTTCCCTTCCACATTATGTAGTGTAACCATCTCTGCAAATATGAACGTGTCACAACAGCTAGTTTCGTTTTAAACGAGTAAAGTAACTTTAAGGGGTGGGGGATGTTTTTCACTTTTCTTCATAACTTTTGCCAAATCTGAGATAGGGATTCCCTTCCACATTATGTAGTGTAACCATCTCTGCAAATATGAACGTGTCACAAGAGCTAGTTTCGTTTTAAACGAGTAAAGTAACTTTAAGGGGTGGGGGATGTTTTTCACTTTTCTTCATAACTTTTGCCAAATCTGAGATAGGGGTTCCCTTCCACATTATGTAGTGTAACCATCTCTGCAAATATGAACGTGTCACAACAGCTAGTTTCGTTTTAAACGAGTAAAGTAACTTTAAGGGGTGGGGGATGTTTTTCACTTTTCTTCATAACTTTTGCCAAATCTGAGATAGGGGTTCCCTTCCACATTATGTAGTGTAACCATCTCTGCAAATATGAACGTGTCACAACAGCTAGTTTCGTTTTAAACGAGTAAAGTAACTTTAAGGGGTGGGGGATGTTTTTCACTTTTCTTCATAACTTTTGCCAAATCTGAGATAGGGGTTCCCTTCCACATTATGTAGTGTAACCATCTCTGCAAATATGAACGTGTCACAAGAGCTAGTTTCGTTTTAAACGAGTAAAATAACTTTAAGGGGTGGGGGATGTTTTTCGCTTTTCTTCATAACTTTTGCCAAATCTGCGATAGGGGTTCCCTTCCACATTATGTAGTGTAACCATCTCTGCAAATATGAACGTGTCACAAGAGCTAGTTTCGTTTTAAACGAGTAAAGTAACTTTAAGGGGTGGGGGATGTTTTTCACTTTTCTTCATAACTTTTGCCAAATCTGCGATAGCGGTTCCCTTCCACATTGTGTAGTGTAACCATCTCTGCAAATATGAACGTGTCACAAGAGCTAGTTTCATTTTAAACGAGTAAAATAACTTTAAGGAGAGGGGGATGTTTTCCACTTTTCTTCATAACTTTTGCCAAATCTGCGATAGGGGTTCCCTTCCACATTATGTAGTGTAACCATCTCTGTAAATATGAACGTGTCACAAGAGCTAGTTTCGTTTTAAACGAGTAAAATAACTTTAAGGGGTGGGGGATATTTTTCGCTTTTCTTCATAACTTCTGCCAAATCTGCGATAGGGGCTCCCTTCCACATTATGTAGTGTAACCATCTCTGCAAATATGAACGTGTCACAAGAGCTAGTTTCATTTTAAACGAATAAAATAACTTTAAGGGGAGGGGGATGTTTTTCGCTTTTCTTCATAACTTCTGCCAAATCTGCGATAGGGGTTCCCTTCCACATTATGTAGTGTAACCATCTCTGTAAATATGAACGTGTCGCAAGAGCTAGTTTCGTGTTAAACGAGTAAAATAACTTTAAGGGGAGGGGGACGTTTTCCACTTTTCTTCATAACTTTTGCCAAATCTGCGATAGGGGTTCCCTTCCACATTATGTAGTGTAACCATCTCTGCAAATATGAACGTGTCACAGGAGCTAGTTTCGTTTTAAACGAGTAAAATAACTTTAAGGGGTGGGGGATGTTTTTCGCTTTTCTTCATAACTTTTGCCAAATCTGCGATAGGGGTTCCCTTCCACATTATGTAGTGTAACCATCTCTGCAAATATGAACGTGTCACAAGAGCTAGTTTCGTTTTAAACGAGTAAAGTAACTTTAAGGGGTTCTTTCCACTTTTAACCGGTGTACTTTAGATTTTTCTATTCAATTTTTTAGTAAGAAATCGTGTACCCGTCAAGCACGTTTCTGGGGGGCCACTGAGCTTGTTGCAACAAGTTCACGTCCGCCGTTTTTTATTTCAGGTTCCTGAGCGAACACTGACAAACCCAACAGTTTTTTTTTTTTTTAAAGTCCATTAAAATTGGCTTTTCTTTTTACCAGACGGTTTGCAAGTTTCCTTTAAATTTTCTATAATTTAATAACTTGCTGGCATCCCGACATTCATTAATTTGGAACAACAGATTTTTAATTATTAATATTATTAATAACGATTATTTAGAAAACCTTGTTACCTAAATTACACCTTCTATAATCTCGGAAGTATGGACGGATTGTTCGACGTCGTAGACGAAACTCCCCGAACCAATAGGCGGCATTCCGCCCCCCATATTATCCCCATATTTAGCGACCTCAGGGACAATGAGGAAAGACGGTCCTATTCGGGAGAAGTGCGCCCCTCGTGGATAGAAGGCGATTGGGCTCCTACCCGGGACGTAGAAACTTCCGATTCCCAAAACGCAACACCGCAACCACGTGACCCAGAGGGGGCACGGCGTTACAAAACACGTGACGAAAAACCTTTTTTGTGTATCTCATTCAAATTGCGGGATCTCGCTGCGCTCGTCCCGCAAACATTCATTCGTTACACAAAATCGGACTTTTCGTAACTGGTTCCATAAATAGCTATTATGCAATTCTTTCGAAGAAAAAAATAATTTTCACATACCTCCTGGATATAATTCTAATGCAAATTATACTTAATTTTCCAACAAATCAGTCAAAAATATTAATATTACTTTTCCTTAGTGTGATGCAAGGACGGTAAACAGTACAGGACGGTCCACTGCCATTTAAACAACATGAGCCCAAAATCGTGACGTCAGCTTAGTGCGGACTTGGGAGCGATAATGACGTCATTATTTCCCGAGCCCCTTGCGCTCTTGAAATAAGAACAAAACTCTAATATAAATCGTCGCTCTCTGATTGACCTGTATTTAAAATGACGGAATTTTCAAAGACTAATTATTTATTTTTTAATGTTATATTTAATTCGAGAAATATTCTTACTAAATACAGCCTGAATTAATTAACCAGATAATTTATTTGAAGCTCTCGACTCTATTATTTTATTCTGCATCCCTATTATTGCTATGGAGCCAAAAAGGTATTAATAATCTTAATAAGTAGTAATTCAATAAAATTACAGCGGTTACTTCAGTTGGTCAAGTAATTATGCTCAAAGCCCTTTGAAATGTCATTATCTGTTTGACTTGTTTAAGATGTCCGAATATTCTAACACTACCTACTTATATATTTCTTAATTAATAATCTTCAATCGTCCAATAGTTAAAATTTATTCGTTATATAGTAGGTAATTTCAGAACTCTCGTGGTATTACCCCGGCCCGATTACTTCACTCATGTATATTACTGCTATAGAGCAGAAAAATTTATTAATAAACAATAATTCAATGTCTCCAAAAAATTACAGTGGTAAATTCACGTTGTCACATAAAACCGTATAAAATATTGCTGTCTGAATGACTTATTTAAAGTGTCGTCTAAATGATCCTTTTGAACTTATTTATTTTTTAATGTTGTATTTAATGTGAGAAATAATCTCACTAAATAATAACGCTCGAGCTTTAAAATTAACCATATTGAATTAACGAGATAGAATTTGCTTGTAAAATTACTAAAATTTAAATATTTGTGACGTCATCAGGAAGCAGAAAGTATAACTTTCTTAAACCATTCTACAACTACAACCTCATTTACCAAGAAAAAATGACAATTGACGGATGACGGCTTGCACTCTTTGAAGAGGTAAACAGAGGAAGTAGGATACGACTCAGGCGTCTGTTACGTTTGCTCCAATCTGTCTAGTATGAAAATACCAGTGGCATGGTACGGGGTGTTCATTATAAAATTTCATCTAGTTGGCTGTGAAATGTCAAAAAAAAAGGATGGAGAAACAAAAGTCCATTTATTTTGATTATGTCATCCTATTCTGTCAAAATTTCATAGCCTGCTAGATGAAGTTTTATAATGAACACCCCGTATTGGTATTGTAGAACATAAGAAAAAATTTTATTAAAAATAATAATGAACATTAGTAATATTATACGGGAGGCGTTCTTGGGGTGTGGTCCTTAGGTGATTTTACTTACATTTGCTTTACATTGGAAATATTTATACCTAATATTAAAATTAAAAGTATGTAATATACATCATCAAAAAAAGGGGGGGGAGGGGGGGAAGCGGGCGGCTTACCACAAGGGGGGGGGGAGGGGGGGGGAAGCGGGCGGCTTACCACAAAACACCCTCACACGGGAGACATGGCTGATGGACTTTCTTTCCTTTTTTGTGATGTTATTTTTCTCAATAATTTGGTGAAAATGGGTGACTCGTCTTGGTCAGTCTTGGCATCAAGTTATGGAAACCAACACCTGTTTTGCTTCAAAAAGACCTTACGAGCACCCTACTATTGGTCAGCGTACTGTTTTCCAGTTTTTGTGGAAATGTGATGGTGAAGTTTGAGCTACATGCCAGGCCCTCGCCGCAACAAACTGCGGATGACCAGCAGTAATGACGCGGCCAGTAGCCAGACATGCAGATACGCTTAAATTTGAAAGAAAAGTGAGGAAAGATAAGTAACATCAGTCATCGCCTGGAGGTTTAGCAGTGGAAAGTGGGGCAAGTCCAATGGTGATTATGTGTGTATCAAAATATAAAAAAGGCAGGTCGCTTGCAGTAGCCAAGGTTAAGATGTTGTTATTATACGTAAAAATGCTGATTGTGGTAGCAGGTCTAGGTTTGCTGTTGTTTTTTTTTATCAATATGCAATGTTTTGGTTATTAGGTACCTAAATGAAGGAAATTGTGAAAATTGATGTTCAAATGCTTAGAATAAAGGGAAAAAACTAACATCCAACAGAAAAGCGAGAAAATATTTTCTCCCTTTTCCGCCTGACATTTTCTCCCTGACCGCATTACTGCTCGTCATCCGCAGTTTGTTGCGGCGAAAGCCTGGCATGTAGCTCATACTTCACCATCACATTTCCAAAAAAACTGGAGAACAGCACTTTGACCAATAGTAGGGTGCTCGTAACGTCTTTCTGAAGCACTACAGGTGTTGGTTTCCATAACTTGATGCCAAGACTGACCAAGACGAGTAACCCATTTTCACCAAACTATTGAGAAAAATAACATCACAAAAAAGGAAAGAAAGTCCATCAGCCACGTCTCCCGTGTGAGAGTGTTTTGTGGTAAGCCGCCCGCTTCCCCCCCTCCCACCCCTTTTTTGATAATGTATATTACATACTTTTAATTTTAATATTAGGAATAAATATTTCCAATGTACCATATACATGTAAGCCTCTATCTATCTCTTGGTCTCACGGACCGTGTCACTCATGGCTCAAATATTTTACAGTCTACTGATGAAGATGCCATAGGGCATCAAAACGTCTAGAGCAATTAGAAGTTTGAGGAAAAGAAAAAGACACTGTGTTTTTTTTTGTTTCCCATCACCAAAGGACCACACCCCAAGAACGCCTCCCGTACAACAAGGTCCAAGAATAACGCACGTTTATACGTCGCAACTATATATTAGTAATATTATAAGTAATATTATCAGCAAACATCGACTTTCTATTAAATAAATAAAAATAATTGTGAAATAATAGTCGTTGATAACCTTGGGATTACATCTCCTACGCCACTGGAAAAACTGCTCAAGAATTTAAATAATTAAAAAAAGTGTCTACAAGTGTAGGAATAGAAAAATATTTCCCAAAATAGCATTATTGACTTCACTGGAGTTTATACTAAATCGCATTTCGAAGATTTGGATGTAAAATAAGTGGTTTTAGAGTTATTTGAAATAATTTAATTGTTGCTGAAAAATGCCATTATCTGTTTACCTGTGAAACGTAACTCCAGGCTCCTTTCTATAGCCGCTGCTTTTACAACCGTAAGCTGCACATACCACCATTGTATACAACACAATTATTTATAATATTAGTATTGCAAAATGCAATTTATTGCAAAAAAACACATAACCAACGAAACGTTTGGTTTTCGCCTTAAAGATGGCGTCTTAAACAGCTGTTAATGTAGGCCTGAATTGCGCGCGGATTCCATTGTCTACCTTTTCAAAGCATTCATTATTTGAGGTCAAATGAAGGAGACTTTAGGCTGTTTTCCGGTAGGCGACTATCCGGAGGGCTTTTAGCCGGTCGAATAAAATCCAGTAGAGATTCAGCCTGTAGGACAATTAGTCATGTTATGCAAACTGACCTCTCTGTTTGCATATGAGTTCATGTGTGGAAGCATGGCAACTCTGTAAGCCATTTTTCGAAGCTTTTAAGCTTTCACCTTATGGAAGTTTTTTCTATTTTTCGGTTTTCTAAATAAACCAGACCCATGAGGCCCTAAATGCACATATGTTTGCAATAATTTTTATTTTCGTCAAGAGCATTTCTTTTGTTAGTGTTGGACAGGCACTTTCACAATTTCTTGGGAATTCCGGCCATAAAACAGGGTACCCAACAATTGCCCTTCTTCTGTAACCGGCAAAGGCGCCCTTTTAATGGTTTATGGCCCTTGAAAGAATTTCAGACCTGTACGTGACCCGAACAATAATTTAGTAATTGAAGCGTTTTTGCAAATATCGTTAATTGAAATTGAAATCTTATTATTATCTCATTAGATAGAGCTTTTGATTTCTTATCTTTTGAATCTAGATTCGAGCAATTTATGTCTTAATTGACTGGGCCAGGAAATTAACGGTCAATTTAAATAAAAAGCTTTAATTGTCAATTAAACTATGTCATGTGAGGTGTCATTTTGAAGAGCATCATTTCTTCTGTCCCATGATCACATTTTTAATTTTCTTTGTCCAGCACATTTTCCAGAAAAGCTCATTTTCTGAGTTTATGCCCGCGCTGTCCGAAGCGCCATATAATCGCCACTGGTCAGTGTGGTATCGATTTTTTCGGAGTACCCTTTTCGGGGATGAGAAGTACCGAGGGGGTGGTAGAGAGACGATCTTCGACACTCGAAAGAAAAAGACGCGTTTTGAACTCAATAGAGTTACGATCTAAAAGCGACGATTAATCGGGAAGACAAAAAAGTTCGAATTTTACCGCGAGAAAAGTCCTTGGCTCCGCCGTTCTGATTATTGCCAATTCGTAATTTTTTCCCCTTTGTGAATCCCGTTTTTATGTCCGCCGCGCTAATTATTTTTATCTTTAATTAGTGCCAAAACAATTACACCGCTCATTGCCCGCCTACGAAAAGTTTCGTGGAGTGTTTTTTCGGTTGTGCCACATAGTGTCAACCCACCTCTGCCCTTTTCCTGAATAGGCCATTTTCTTGCAGCTAGCGGATACTTTGCAGACGCAGGAGACTACCGGCAATTAAGTATTTGTAGAGTAGTTGTAGAAGTTGAAACTTTTAGTATATTATAGTAGTGTTGTGCTCTCCATAATATCGAGGATCCCAGCTATTGGCAGAATTCCTTTCTCTTCTACACTGCGTCGTTAGTTTAGTTTTCTTTGTTGTGTTTTTCCAATTTAGTAAGAAATCGTGTGCCCGTCAAGCACGTTTCTGGGGACCACTGAGCTTGTTGCAATAAGTTCACGTCCGCCGCTATTTTATTTCAGATTCCTGAGAAAACTAAGAATTGTCTTTTTTAATTTTTTTTTCTTCCTTTCTTAATTACGATTCAATTAGTTTTTTTTTTTGGCTTTTTGCAGGTTTTTGTCTTAAACCATAAAACCTTGCTGGCATCTCTAAAACAATAAAATTTTATATTATTTAAATTAGCGACCTAAGGGACAATAGATCATTTCCAAGAGTTGGGTCCCCCTTGCAGCGTGGTAAAAGAGATTTGGCGCAAGAAGATACGTTGGACTTAGAACATCCACGTAGTCGAATCTCCTCCGCAGACACGGCGGCAACACGGCAGCAGCCGCGAACACAGCCGCCCCCACGCAACGACCACCGATTAAACGGATTAATACGGATTATTATTATCGGCTGGGGGGACACTGCGCGACAGTCAGTATAACGATTTCCCGTAGTTGAAAATAAAGTAGCTGATTTTCCAGACGACAAAAGTACGCATCCCCGCTTTATTCCAACGTTGCCATTTTCAGATATTTCGATGTCACTCATAAAACTCAAGTCAATTGTCAGCTTTAACCTGGAAACCTTTTTTACCGTCAGAGCTTCGCGCCATTTCGCGGTAATTTTCAATATTCAATACATGTAAATTTGACAAATTTGTAAATCGGCTTCGCTTGGATTGTGCAGCATTTGCGTTTGCTTAGTTTGTTCATGATTTATGTTAATACATATCTAACAATTTTCTTGAAAACATCAATATTTTTCTCTTAAACGAATTAATTCTTCAACAATGAATTCTATTTGTGAATATTGTAACAAGAAATTCAGTTGCAATTACAACTTAAATAGGCATAAACGCGAAAAACATAATCAACCCTCTAGAAATTGGTTGTACAAGTGTCTTGAGGGGTGTAACATATCCTTTCACAAAAATTTGGAACTGTGTTCTCATTTGAGAGTTGTTCACAATTTTCCAAATGATGAAGAACTCCTAGTCTTTGATTCTGTTAAAGGTAAGAAGACATATAGACAAGAGTAATGGGCAAATTGCATAATAAGTACGTACTTAAGAAAAGTTTGCAGAGAATTGGTTTTTATGTTTTTCTCTACCTACTAGTGTAATATATTATCTACTATAGATTTTGTTATATTACTGGTCTATTTTAATTATTGCTCTTTCTTGTTTGGTTTCTCATTAAAGAGGACTGCCAGACTTTACTATTTTATGCAAAATTTGTATTTTCGTATAATACCTAGTATGTGTAACTATCGATATACAAAGACAGATTTATTGTAGATTTTCAAATCTGGTTGGAAAATACAGAGGAAAAATTGAATGTGAAATATATAAAGCACAGAGGATTAGTGTGTGGGAAAGAAGCTTCTACTTTGGACAGAACTACATATTTTTACTGCAGTCGAAGCGGTATTTTATGATGTTAATTAAATGCAATAAGATATTGTGTTATCATAACTAATTATTTTAATAGGAAAACTACAAACTGCTGAAGAAAAAATGAAGCAAAGCAAAGCACAAAGATCATCTAAAATAGGTTTAGGGTGTACTAGTTACATAAAACTAGTTTCTGAATGTGGCAAATTCACTGCTAAATATTTGGCAAATCATTATGGTCACAAAATTGAACTGCAACATCTACGACTTTCAGACAATCTTCGAGCCAGTATTGCAAATAAATTAGCCACTGGAATAACTCCCACTAAGTAAGTTAATTTACATTGTAATCTATTCGTCAAGTCTAGAAATTTTGTAACTTGTATTTTCACTGAGATAGTAAACAAGTTGGCTACAAATTTGAGATAGAAAAGGATAGGTCAGGAAAAAGTAGATGAAACTTTTGTTACTCCATCCTTTTCCAAAAACAATTCACACCCACCTTGATGACTAAAAATAAAATCTAATATATAAAATTTGTTTAAAATTTTAGAGTTTTGGACCAACATAGAGATACTATAGATCAAGACTTAAAACGGGATCATTTGCTAACCAGAAAGGATATACTTAACATTAAAAAGAGTTTTAATATCCAGGTTGAAGATGGAGTTAGACACAGTAATGATGCAGTTAGTGTGGAAATGTTTGTTGAGGAATGTAGGTCAGCAACAAACAATCCAATCATATTTTACAAGGGTCAAGGTAGTAGCCATCCTGAGCTTGAGAAGGATGATTTTTGTATAATTATTATGAATGATTCCCAAAAGGATATGTTGAAGCGTTTTTCAGATAATATTGTAGCAATTGATAGCACACATGGACTTAATGGTTACGATTTTGAATTAACAACACTAATGGTAGTAGACAACTTTGGTGAGGGTTTCCCAGGTGCATGCATGATCACAAATAGAAAAGATTCTTATATATTTAACATATTTTTTAAATATGTTCTATCAAATGTTGGTATATTAAATGCTAAAACTTTTATGAGTGATATTACAAATGTTTTTTATAATGCTTGGGAGACTGTGATGGGACCTACTCCATACAGGCTCTATTGTTCTTGGCATATGGATCGAGCGTGGCAGAGCAACTTATCCAAGATACGAGATGTAGATAAGAGAACAAGTGTGTATAAGACATTGAAGGTAAGAAGTTAACTTGCTATGTATTGTAGTGCTAGTATTATTCATAAAAATCATGCTTATTATTTTGCTGTGGAAAATGTGTGGATGATGTAGACGATTATTAAAAATTGGTGGTTTGCCTTTTAGTAAAGCTTTTATTTTGTAACTGACGCCAGGTTCTTCAGCAGACCTTGGATGAGTGTGAGTTTCAGAAGCTTTTGGAATCATTTAGTAGCAGTCTTCATAGTGATCCTGATACTTCTTTGTTTGGAATTTATTTTGATTCATTTTATAGTCATAATTATACTTCATGGGCTTATTGTTATAGAAAGGGTTGCGGTGTAAATACAAATATGCATTTAGAAAGTATGCACAAAATATTAAAATACTTTTATTTAGATGGGAAAAAAACCAAAAGATTGGATAAAGGCGTTCAGGCGTTGATGAAATATATAAGGGATAAAATTATAGACAGAGTTATTAAGAACACCAAAGGAAAATCTAATATTCATATTAAAGAAATTTTTAATAGACATAATACTGCCATCCATGAAAATTTTGAGATTGAAGCCATTAATAGCAATTCTTGGCTCATTAAAAATGGAATGGGAATTTTTTACACTATATCTACGAGTAAAGTTAGTAAATGTTGTGCTTTGTTCTGCTCAGTGTGTGATATTTGCATACATTCATATTCAT
Organism: Taphrorychus bicolor; assembly: GCA_951812265.1. Taxonomy (NCBI): domain Eukaryota; kingdom Metazoa; phylum Arthropoda; class Insecta; order Coleoptera; family Curculionidae; genus Taphrorychus; species Taphrorychus bicolor. The sequence continues at coordinate 4,168,736 of OX638301.1, forward strand.
GCACTTGTACTGATTTCTTTATAAAAAATACTATTTGTAAACATATTCATAAAGTCCATTTACAGCAAACGATAACTCTAGAGAGCCATTCTGCTATTAATGATGAAAGCGATCAAAAAGTTACAGAAATAGAAAATCATTTATTCACGTTAACGTCATCTTCCTCATTTAAAAGTCAAGTAAATAATAATCAAACGGGACATTTGCGAACGACTATTAATCACCAAATAAATGAGTTGAAAGAAAGTCTAAAATCGGATAATGTTGATGTTCTCTGTCATGTACACAATACTTTAAAACATGAAATTTGCGCGGTAAAAGTGCTCGAGAATAATTATAATAGCAGTCCGTTTACAATGTCTGAAAATATAAAGGCTGAGCCTGCTAATAAACGAATTTTAAAACAAAAATCTTTTTATTCAACTAAAAAAGTGATAAACAAGAAAATCAAAGGAATCTCAAAGCCCACTGAAAGTGAAAAAATATATATAAAGAAAGCATTACAAGGAAATTTTTTGTTTATTTCAAATGATAGCAGAATAGATCATAATTACACAGGTACATGATTTATAATTGTTGCAAAATTAAACCAAATTATCAAAAAGAAATAGATTTAAAAATGCTTTATTGAGGAAATAAAAAATAGAATACTTGTAGTTTAAATGTTTGGCTAATTAGAATTAGAAGTTACAAATCCCTATAAATATGCATAAAGAATAAATCTTCAACGATCCGAAAGTGTACTATATCTATTAATATATTGTTACGATCGCAGCAACGCCGCATGGGAGGCGGGGCAACGCATGGGAGCGTGTTGGTTGGTGGAGCTTCGCGACCTATCCGCGCTGCGTCATGGCTGACACGAGTGATTTATTGCTCGTCTGGCTAAAGCTACGTTTACATTCACTTTCAAGTTCACTTCGAATTTGACAGTTAAGGAACTGGCGTTTACATTAGGCAATTTGTTGAAGGTTGAATTTGTTTTGTAGGTGTAGGTTAATTTCTGCAATTTATAGGCAAATAACGGTTAATTATTTTATTACTAATATTTAAAACGTGGTTTTAAAATTTTAAAAAATATGGATAATGAAACAAAAATTGTGTTACTTGGAGGGTATGCTGCAGTCGTAGCAGCTGTACACAAATTACGTCGTGAGCGAAAATGCAAAAGGTACCGAAGAATGTGGGTTAGAGAAATCTATTTAAGAAGGAAAGAACAGGGATTTTGTCACAACTTAGTGGCAGAGATGTGCCTTTCTAGCCCAGAGCTGTTCTTCAATTTCGCTCGAATGACTGCGGTTAGCCTAGAGCACCTTCTGTTTCTCTGTGGATCATTGCTTAAGAAACATTCTCCAAGAGAAGCGATATCTCCTGAAGATAGACTTCTTGTAACTTTAGGATTTCTAGCAACAGGAGACTCTTACCCTAGTTTGGGACATGCCTTTCGGATTGCACCCTCAACAATATGCAATATAATTCAAGAAACCTGTGGGGCTTTATGGCAAGTGTTGTCTCCAATGGTCTTAGCATTACCATTAGCAAATGAATGGTTGCAAATTTCACAAAACTTCTGGAGAATATGGCAGCTGCCAAATTGTGTTGGTAGTATGGATGGCAAACATGTGCGCATCAAAGCACCATCCCATTCTGGAAGTCTATATTATAACTATAAAAAGTATTTTAGTTTAGTATTATTTGCAATATGTGATGCCAAATACAATTTTACATATGTAAATATTGGGGCCTATGGGTCACAAAGTGATGGTGGGGTACTAAGAAATTCTGAATCAGCTTCTGAAGAATGGCATGTTGAATTTACCTGATAGACAAGAACTGCCAAATACCAATATAAAGGTACCACTATATTTTGTTGGTGACGAAGCATTTCCGCTTCAAACGGATATAATGACGCCTTACAGTAAACAGAGAAATTCCAGAATGCCTGAAGATGAAGTCATATTCAACTATAGGTAATATAGTTTTTTTTATATTATCAACTAAGTTAATGTGTTATAAAATATTTGTTTCAGGCTGTCTAGAGCCAGGAGAACAATTGAAAACTCTTTTGGTGTCATGGTTGCTCGTTTCCGAATTTACCATCGTGTGATTGATGCCAAGCCTGATACTGTAGACAATATAATAAAATCTACAACATGTTTGCACAACTTTATTAAGAGACAACAAGCAGATAATGAGCTTTACTGCAATGCGGCATTTGTGGACCATGATTTAGGTGATCATGTAATCCCTGGTCAGTGGAGAAATGAAGTAAACATTGAGAATTCAGCATTGGGCCAACGTTAGCTCCAGTTTGGTAATAGAAACTACAGCAGGAATGCTTTTGACTACAGAAATTTCTTGAAAGAATATTTAAATGGAATTGGCTCTGTATCCTGGCAGACAGAATATGTTAGGCGCACTGAGTAATTTCGTTTTTCTGTAGTTTTCAAGTTAATAAAAGTATGTTTTTAATTAATGGTAGTATTATTTTATTAGGTATATTTTCTTCTGCTTACAGTTTGAAATAAATATTAACAGCAACAAACATAGTGATTTTAGTTAAAATAAATATAGATAAATAGGTACAACAAACTTAAAGACTGATAACACATAAATGTAGAACAAATTATTTTAACACAAATTATAGCACCATTAAGTTTTTTTAGTTTTCCTCTTTACTTGTAATAATCGTATTATAGTTTGATCCATAAATTCATCCCTATCACTCAAAGGAAAGTCTCTAAGTTCAGCAGCAATGTAGTTTGCAAAGTCTGTGACTGTGTCATGTTTTGCACCCTTGCTTGAACTGACTTCCTCTATTGAAGAGGAGATAGACTGCAATATAGCCAATGTTGGGTCATCTGACTTGGATGCCTTTCGATTTATAGGTCTTCTAGTACTGGCACCCACATTTGTGGTTGGAGTACTACTATTGAGTAGGAATGGAGTCTCAGGCAATGTGTTGGTAGGACTGCTTTTAGAAGCAAACTTGTTATTGGAATGCTAGTGCCACTAATACCAGACTGGGACTGCATTTGAGGTGACTTGCTTGTGCTTATGTGGTTCATTTTGGATGGTGTGGGAATGATTGGTAAACTTTGAGCATCAGGTATAATTCCCGTAGGACTTGACTCTGTGCTATAAAGTCAAATTTGAATTGAATTTAATTTGTTATAATAAAGTTAATGAAATTGAACTACCTACCTTCTTACAGAAACTGTATCAAACATATACCGCAAAAAAGGACATTAATGACCATTCATTCACTTTAGTGTATACTGCACCACTCCTTGTTAAAGTGTTGAGTTTTTGTTTCTCTCTATAGTATTTTTCCCTTAAGGATTTCCATTTTTTCTTGCAGATTTCAACTAAAAAATCAACATTTGCGATTTTCATAAAATATTGTTGGATTTATTTAAATATATAAGGTGGCCCTGAGCTTTGCATCGACACCGAGATATTTTCAAAGGCTGTTTCTTTCATTCGTACATTGCTGTAGGCCTTATTTTGGGGGTTGTAAATTGCTGGATAGTTACAAATTAATCGCAGAAAAAACTCTTCATTAAATTCGTTATTAGGTTCTGTATAATCAGGGTCAGGGTTTTTTAGTAACCGAAAATGGCTCATTTTCAAGTTCCTCATCCTCATAATACATTATTGGTTTATATCTTCAGTAAATGCAAGAGATCGATAGTAAAATAAAGTTAACGGTCAAATTGAAAAATTCAAAGATATAAACAAACTCACAACCTAACCTATAAATTTACGATTCTGCTTGCAGTTTTCAAGCAGCTAGACGCACTTCAAAGTGCACTTTGAAGTCAACTTGAAATTATTTCTAATGTAAATGACAGTATTGATATCCGTATGTCAATATCATTATTTTCATAACAAATTCGACTTCGAAGTGAATGTAAATGTAGCTTTAATCTAGAAGGCAGTTGTTTACAACCGTTTTTTTTTATATGAGATTATTCAAGAATTCTTATAAAGAACTTTCTAGGTTTTTCTGTAATTTTAGGATTGTATATAAAAGGCGCATAGAGCGCCCGAGGAGTAGTCTTATTTTAAGCGAGCTATAAGTAAGTAAAAGTTACGGAACGATATTAGAAGGCTATAAAGTGTTAAAGTAGCGAGTTATTTAGTAGTCGTGTGTATTTGTGGAATAAATAAATAGTGTTTTCGTGTTAAATCGTTACACTGGAATTATTGAACCCCGAGTTCGCAACAATTGGTGTCAGAAGTGCGATTCCAGTGGGAACTTGAAAACTAATATTGCTGAACTGTAAGTGAGTGCTTCATTGCCGGACATTACGTGTTTATGCCAGTGACCAGAAGCCAGCATCAAGCGATGGAGGATCAACTTGCCGCCCTGCTGTCCTTTATGCAACAACAGAAGGAAGAGCAAGAAAAACGTTATAAGGAACAAAAAGAAGAGCAGGAAAAACGTTATGTAGAACAAAAAGAAGAGCAGGAAAAGCGTTATAAGGAGCAAAAAGAGGAACAAGAAAGACGTGATCGAGTACAGGAGCGACGTTATCAACAACAAAAGGAAGAGCAGGAAAGGCGTTATCTAGAACAGAAGGAAGAGCATGAAAGACGTTATCTAGAACAGAAAGAAGAGCTGGAAAAACGTGATCAAATACAGGAGCGACGTTATCTAGAACAGAAGGAAGAACAGAAACGGTTTAAAGAAGAATTAATAAACCATCTCGCAGCTAGGGAGCAACAATTGGAAGAAAGAATAATGCAATCCGTTAACGAATCCGTTAACGAATCCATTAACGGCGTCAACAAGGAACTCGAAGCTGTCAACCAGAGGGTTCTCGAGTTAGAAAAGAAATTCCGGGAACAACTTGAGGACGACACCGTGTCTACAGAGAGTTTTAGCACAGCCAACGCTAAAATTAAGCCTCCCGATTATGACGGTACTACGGCGTGGGAAATTTATAAAACACAATTTGAGGCAGCTGCAAAAGCTAATGGCTGGTCCGAGCCCCAGAAAGCTACATCATTAGTGGTAGCACTTCGTGGAAAAGCGGCTGAACTACTCCAATCTCTGTCGCCAGCGGATCAAAGTAAATATGCAGCTTTAGTACACACTCTGCAACTACGATTTGGAAATGAGCACAAAGAAACCGTGTTCCAGGCCCAGCTGAGGATGAGGCAGCAAAAGTCAGGTGAATCCTTACAAGAATTTGAGGCAGACATAGACAGACTCATTCACCTGGCATATCCATCGGCCCCTGAATCTTTTCAAATGCAATTTGCCGCCGAAAGGTTCATTGAGGGAGTTCGCGATAGTGACATGAGATGCCACTTACGTCTAGTAAGGCCCAAGGATATCAGCGAGGCACTAATTCGGGCCCTAGAATTCGAGGCGTCACGAGTGTCATCTGATTCTTCTCCAAGTGTAAGAATGGCAACTTGCGATGACGAGGGGGATACGTCTAGGGGTGAATCTATGGCAACTTTACATAAAGCGTTGAAGGATCTGGCAGTCAATATCCAAGCCTTGTTGCAAAGACCTCCTCGATCAACAGGCAAACGGGGCATAAAATGTTTTAACTGCGGTAAACTCGGTCACGTCAAGAGTAACTGCCGTAATAGGGCAAGAAGTTCGTCGCCGTTGTTTAGAAGATCGAGCGGCAATCAAGACCGCCCTAGAATTCAGGAAAAACCAATTCCTGTCAATGTAAGGGGGCAATTGACCGAGCCCGTTAAGACCTCCAGGATCAGTCAAGTCAATCAATCAAGTCAAGCCAATAATTTGGGTGGCAAAAGTGTTACAGAGGCCGGACGCATTAAGGAACACAAGATCCAAATTGAACATCGACCAGGAAGGTCTCACGAAAATGCCGATGCATTGTCCAGACGGCCATGTAAAGAAGATAGTCAGCATCGTCGAAGAACTGAGCAGCGTGAGGGACTTCCTTCTGTAAGAAGAACGTCGGTGGAAATAAACGATGGCTGGACTGCACAGACGTTTAGAGAAGAACAAATGAACGATCCAGATATTGGACCCATCCTCTCTGCAAGGACTGACGACAAGAGACCAGAATGGCAAGAAATCGCTGGTAAAAGTCCAAACTTGAAGGCGCTATGGGCCCAGTGGCACTCTCTTAAAATAGAAAATGGACTACTGAAGAGGGCGTGGGAGAGTCCGGACGGCAAGTCCGTAGTCAGTCAGTTGGTTGTTCCTGATAGCAGAAAATCAGATGTACTACAGGAAATGCACAACGGAACAAGTGGAGGTCATTTTGGGGTCAATAAAACCTTGGCCAAAATTAAAGAGCGGTTCTACTGGGTGAATTATCATGAAGACGTCGAATCTTGGTGCCGCAAGTGTGAAGTTTGTTGTGCCACAAAAGGACCTCGAACAAGATCACGGGGCCGAATGGTGCAGTACACTGTAGGTGCTCCATTCGAGAGGGTAGCAATTGATGTCGCGGGACCATTTCCTCAGACTGAGTCGGGCAACAAATACATCTTGGTCGCCATGGATTACTTCACTAAATGGCCTGAAGCATACGCCCTACCTAATCAAGAAGCAACGACTGTGGCAACGGTGCTAGTAAATGAAATGTTCTGCAGATTTGGGGTCCCTCTCGAACTTCATTCTGATCAGGGCCGAAATTTTGAATCGGCTGTTTTCCAGAAGGTCTCGGAACCTCTCGAATTCGCAAGACCAGGACAACTCCTTTGCATCCACAGTCGGATGGGATGGTAGAGAGGTTTAATCGGACCATGGAACATTACCTGTCTAAAATGGTGGCAGATCATCAGCGTGATTGGGACCAACATCTACCTCTCATGTTGATGGCATATCGAGGCTCTACGCATGAAGCCACTGGTTATACTCCGGCGAAAGTGATGTTCGGACGGGAAATGAGGCTTCCTGCAGATTTGATGTATGGAACACCAGAAAAAGACTCACTCAACTCTGAGAATTTTGTGGAGGAACTTAAGGAGAGGCTGGACAATGTTCATGAACAAGTCAGGAATAAACTGCGGATATCCAGTGATCGAGCCAAAGCAAGATATGACTTACTAGCTAACTCCCGCGGCTTCCAGTATGGTGATTTGGTGTGGTTATACAATCCGAGGCGAAAGGTGGGGAAGTCGCCCAAACTTAGCCAAAATTGGGAAGGACCTTATACAATTATAAAGAAGATTAATGATGTGGTGTATAGGATCCAGCGGACCCCTAGGTCAAAGATGAAGGTCGTTCATTTGGATCGATTAGCACGATACCATGGAACTCTATCTGTTCGGGACGAACAGACTTAGGAGGAGGGCAATGTTACGATCGCTGCAACGCCGCATAGGAGGCGGGGCAACGCATGGGAGCGTGTTGGTTGGTGGAGCTTCGCGACCTATCCGCGCTGCGTCATGGCTGACACGAGTGATTTATTGCTCGTCTGGCTTAATCTAGAAGGCAGTTGTTTACAACCGTTTTTTTTTTATATGAGATTATTCAAGAATTCTTATAAAGAACTTTCTAGGTTTTTCTGTAATTTTAGGATTGTATATAAAAGGCGCATAGAGCGCCCGAGGAGTAGTCTTATTTTAAGCGAGCTATAAGTAAGTAAAAGTTACGAAACGATATTAGAAAGGCTATAAAGTGTTAAAGTAGCGAGTTATTTAGTAGTCGTGTGTATTTGTGGAATAAATAAATAGTGTTTTCGTGTTAAATCGTTACACTGGAATTATTGAACCCCGAGTTCGCAACAATATCTAATAATTTTAACTTCCCATTTTAACAAAAGTGTTTATTATGTAAATAATTAGCTTTATAAGGTCTATTAATTGAAAAGATTTAAATATTTCATATTTCTAGTATTTGGTAAGGGGTTGGGTACAAGAAGAATATATAATCTTTCAGGTTGGGTATCTAAAAAGGTGACGGAAGTCCATTATTATATGTATATATTGGTGATGTTCCTTTGGTATATATTTATATTTCTGATATGATTTTACAATGCACATATTGCTTCGAAATATATTTTGGTTTTGTTTTTTTGGTGAAAGTTATTAGATTTTTTTTGTTTAGAAAATGGTGATTTATTTGTATTTTGTATTTGTGTTTTAATAAGTATGTCTTATAAACATCGGTGTACCTATATTAAATTTATAGTAGTGGTGATAGTGAAAGTAAAGAAATGCATTTTTGGTAATGGGCAAACATATTTGTTTATACGTATTTTTTCTCTGAGTTACCTTAAAATTAAAAGGATGTTTATAAAAGAAAAATTTGTTTTCTGTTTTTTTTTACCCTATGGAATAACGCATTAAATATATACTATATGCTTATTTAATTTAGGGTCATACTGAATGAGGGTATATAGTGGTCAAGGTTTGTGTCATATATATATATAGGTATATATATATATATAGTATGCAGTGACATATAGATTATCACTGCACATTTTTGTACTTCAAATTGAATCTCGCTGCATATCAGCATAGCCATAAGCATTTTTACTATAATTATGTGGCGTTACCATTTGGGACACCACCATATAAGTTACAAGTACACTTGTTGATGGAAAAAAGGGATCCAAATAGGTGCTTATTTAAAAACGTCATTTAGTTGGCTGTGAAATGTCTAAAGAAAATAATGAGAAAACAAAATTCCATTTATTTTGATTATTCTTTTCTGGCAAAAATTCATGGCTTTCTAGATGACATTTACTAATGACTACTTCATACTGGCAACTAGTATGTTGAAGATAAAACTAAAAAAATTACTAGAAATAAATTTTATTTGCAAGTATATTCTGGTTTTATTTGTCTTTAGTATATATGTGTGACTTAGGGCCATTCGGATCAAGCAATTTTTAATTACACTTAGTTAAGGCTTCCATTATTACCATGGTTACTCATGCTAACAGCTATGGCTTAAGGGCCCTTAACTTTAAAGTTTACTTAAAATTTGCTTGGTGGAAATTGCCATAAGGCCAAGGTTTTGGTATGTACCAAAGTAGATATTCAACTTCTTAGGCTGGGCTTATCCAAATTGTTATTCTTGATTGTAATTATATATTTAATTTTTGTAGCCCATGTATAACAATATATGGGGTGTTCATTATAAAACTTCATCTAGTTGGCTGTGAAATGTCAAAAGAAAATGATGGAGAAACAAAAGTCCATTTATTTTGATTGTCATCCTTTTCTGTCAAAATTTCATAGCCTGCTAGATGAAGTTTTATAATGAACACCCCGTATATAACAACCATTGCCTATGAAAATAATATGATTACAAATAAGAAGTTGGGAAACCCTGGCCTTATTCTTATTTGCAATCATATTCTTCATTTTTGTTCATTACAACCCATGTTTCCATGTTCAAAGACTCACCTTACAGGGGGGCTCATTATAGCTACCTATATCCAGGGATATGTAGGTACCTATGTAAATTTTTTATTTTAGTGGAAGTGTTTTATGCTGTAAAGTTTAATTTCTTAATCGAAAGGTGTTAAGTGTAAACCAGGCATTACACTAATAATAATAAGGTACACAAAAATAGCTTTTCAATACATTATGTCTTGTTTGTTTACACAGCTTTTACATTACATATGATAAAAACCCCTAAAAACAAAAAAAAATAACAATAACAAACTTTATTATCGTAATGAAAAGTCAAAATCAACTGACATCTAGGTATTAGGTATATTGGTAACTTCCTACTATTTAACATTATCACACCAATACTCAATGCTGTATCTAGACCCTTGGGGGCCAGAGTGGAACACATCTGCACTATCACAATATAGACAATCCTCACTGAACAAAGCTCTTTTGGTTGGACCCCAAGGAAATGCCTTTGCTGGCCTAGCTTGTAGCTATGGCCCTGCCAAGTCCATGGCTACTGTTACAATAACCTTGTCTAAAGGTGGGTTTATACACCAAATAAAATAAAATTAGAAATAACAGTTGGTTTTATGTATACCCCTATTAGTGTTCATGCACCAAATAAGATTTATGTTATTTGGTGCATGAATGCTAATGGGGGTATACATGAAACTAACTTTTATTTCTAATTTTACCTTATTCGTTATTTTATTTTATTGTGTGTATAAACCCATCTTAATCTACATCAGTAACACAAATGCTTGCATGACCTGAGCACATGTTAACATTTTTGAGTATCTTGTTTTTCTTAGGCTCAACATCTTACTTTTATTTCTATTCATTACATTTGCATGCAAACAAAATATCCAAGACAAAGCGTGTTATGGGATGTTATGAATTAAAATTAAGAATATGACTATGTATAGAAGCAGGGTAATATTGGCCTTAGTCATGTTCTATACAACAGCTAGTGTTGAGAGAGCTTCCATATGAAAAATGTCATCACTGAAAATTTAACTTTCCTTATGCCTCATTTTGATGTGTTAGAGCCGCACTAACGCAACACTTAAAGTCCATAATTGTGAAAATCGCTGAGGCATGGGTCATCATATCACTGTTGGAAACATCTTCTGTGGTTTGCGTTTGAAACTAGCAGAGCACCTGTTTGAACTAGTTTGAAGGCAGCATGCTAAAAAAATCTTTATTTCGCCTGGCAATGTTGGTGAACATTTTTAATGACCACACACAAGTAAATGTTTTGAATTTAAGCTTTTCTCAGCAATGTTAGTTTACAACCACAAAAAAAATAAAGAAAATGTTGAAGAAATACTTCCAAACATGTAAAATGCAGTGTTTGGGGCCTGCTTGTTTACATTGTACAGCGCTCCCATCGGAATAATCGGATATCCATTGACATCTGACGTAAAACATGAAAATGGCAACGTTGGAATAAAGCTACAATTATAGTCGTTTTCAGGAAGATATTCATCTAGCCACCCATGACATTGTAAACGCACCTTTTAAAAACAATTGAAAAGTTACCAGAAAAGTTACTAGATCGGAGAGTATTGCGAATCGAGCTTAACGAACGAATTTATCGGGTTTTAACCTCAAATTTTGTAATTTTCAAACATAACTACTTTATTTCTCAAATTTTGCTCAAATCCAATTGTTATGCTGCGTTTGTAATGTAGAAAAAGTAAACTGGCTTAATAAGCGACTAACTACCACACAGAACTATTAACACAATTCATCGCATGACCCAGAAAACTCATCTGCAACCTCCAACCTCCAACTTCTGCAAAATAAGATGCTAGAGTAGAGATACAAAAATTGAGACACGAAAACCACATTCAAGCAGTTATTGATGATTGATTATTACCAGCGAAAGCAAGCGTTAAATTAGTATGCTTATGCAGGGGGAAGAACTGAACTGGACCATCAACCATGAACAAGATTTCCAAAAGTTCCAAATATACTCACCCAGAAATTACCTTAGTGTCCAGATGCCCTGGGAATAGACCATATATTTAACTATGCTTATGCCTATGTTTTACATACTATTATATAGTTTACCACTTTCCAAGCTTAAAATTGAATGCAGATTGCAGACAAGTAAAAATTGTTCCAAATGCAGCAAAATCACCTGAGAAAAGATTATGTTTCTACCAGACTGAATTTAAATATTGCCATATGATTTGGATTGTGTGATTATGATCCGTGGTGAGAGTTCCAGTGGCCTTTTCATATAGGTTACCTATATGCCATCCATAATTCCTATATCCATACACCATCTATAATGTTCCTCGATCACTATGGATCTTCAGTTAATATTAGTCGAGATTATTCCCCATGATAAAGAAAAGAATATTTTCTACCAGATGAATTTACTGTTATGTGTAGGTATTTAGAGAAGTGTATTTTTGTTTTGTTAAATATATATGATTATTGATTCTACATTATAAATTACTTACACAAAAGATGTCTTGCCTCATTGAGCCTTTAATTTTTTAAACTACCTACATATCAAGAAACTAAAACATTTGTGTAGTGATTTAATATGAAGGTTTGTTCTAACATGCTAGAGAACCATTGCAGAACCTTTAAAAAATTATTTTGGCCAACTCACTAGCAAACATTTCAAATTGAAATGAGGAACCATCTTGACGTTTGCAAAACCACTCTGAACAAGCACATTGTTTATTTCAATATCATATCAGTGAGTTGTCAAGAATAATAGATCATTATGGAATGGTTTCTTGGTGAAATGGAATAATTTTTGAACTAAAGAGAGCTACAGTTGTTTTAAACTAAATGGCATATAAGCTGGGGCCATTTCTTATATACTCAGTTGAAAATGTTTCAACTTATATGCATAGAATTTGAAGTAACTTTTAGAAACAAGTAGTAAGCTGGTACTTTATCCAACTACTTTCATTGTTCTATATATTCTATGAAAACTTCACAACCAACCTGTACACATTTTGGATGATATTTAAAAAATTATAACACATACATTGGTACTTTTTATTAATTACAATAGAGTATAAATATTTTATATTGGATATTAGGACTTTACTTTCCACTACAGGATGTCTACAATACCATGATTTCGGAAGTGTATAGAGCAGGTCAAGGTCACCAAGTTGTTCGTAAACATTTTTCTCTCAATGTGGGCTTTAGGACATACCTTGGGCTCAAAAGATGCACTTGATAGTTTGTGATTTGGATACAAACTTTCAAACTAACTCCTGTATTGTTTTGGAGTTTTTAGTGAAATGAGTTATGAGAAAGAACGATATGACATAAAATAAAAGATTTCTGCTTGATTTCTGTTAAAATCTCAAGTATAATTGAAAATTATATTTGCAGAAGAAAATAGTTACATACACATTCTCCTGGCTTTCTTCTAAAAATGGAAGATCCACTTCAAAGGCACACTAAGGGTCTTTGTGGTAATACATTATACAAAACACTTAAAATGTATGGTGATTTAAATATTAGAATCCAGGATTTTAAACTTCAAGAGGCCCTTTTGAGGTCCAGTCCTTAGCAATCACAATAGCAAAAAATGAATATATCTAATATGATATACAGGAGTATGATAAAATATAAAAATTTAGTGTTATTTTGACAAATGGTGAGATGTTGTATGGAGTAGCCATAGATTTTTGGCTTTAAGCCGCATCCACATGGTCTCCAATTTGTCCACCAGCCAAAGGTGTACTGATGAGGAGTAGACCCCGAAACTACTATGCAGATGGGTTGATCGACAAATTGGTGACTACCAACTTTAAAATGTTTTGACAAATGTTATATGCATCCTTCAGAGAGATTAACACTTACATAATTAGCACTCTGTATAACTGAGATCACAATGGTCACCCTCAAATTGGTTCCCATACACTCACTTAACAGAACACTTAATTTATAAACAGAAACACACATTTTTTGTTCAGGTTAGTCCATCTTTCCTTTGGTACATACACATATAATTGAGATGGTCAAATGGTCATTCTTCATTTATCTTGGCTAATGCAAAATCATTCAGTAGCTCCTTGAAGATGTGACTTGAGAATACTGGATACTGGGCAATTCTTTTTTTTTTTTCTTTGTTTTATTATTGTCTGCAAATGGCAAAGTCAAAAAGCAGTCGATGCATGCAGGTGCAGCTCTGCTACTGGAGTTAAGGAAATTGTTAAAGAATAGCTTCATTCTGTAAGGGATCAAATCCGTGGTAGGTCGTAGGTTTATTTCACTTTCTGCTTTCACTATATAAGTTGTTGAGTATAAAAGTAGTCATATAAAGGACTGTTTGATGATAATGGGCAGTGTAGTTATTTGAAAATTACTCACAAAAATTGGAATAAGAAAAAAGAAATATGAGAATTAAATTCACAATATTTACAAAGATGCTTCCAAGGAATCGACGTACGTAATATTGCGCTCTCTTTCCCAAAATACGTGCAGAAGACAAGGATAGAACGTAAGTGTCATGCCATTTCTTAAATTTTGACTTAAGGTGATTAATACCAATAGAAAATAAGAATTTCCCCAGATTTCAGTTGAAAAATTTTTGGAAGAAGGGCTGCCACTACAAAACCGATATTTCCATGGCTGGCTAGATGAATATTGTTATGCAAACTGACCTCTCTGTTTGCATTTGAGTTAATGTGTGGAAACGTGGCAACTCTGTAAGCCATTTTTCGAAGCTTTTAAGCTTTAATCTTATGGAAGTTTTTTCTATTTTTCGGTTTTCTAAATAAACCAGACCAATGAGGCCTTAAATGCACATGTGTTTGCAATATTTTTTATTTTTGTCAAGAGCATTTCCTTTGTTAGTGTTGGACAGGCACTTTCACAATTTCTTGGGAATTCCGGCCATAAAATATGGTCACTACAATTGCCCTTCTTTTTTGACCGGCAAAGGCGCCCTTTTAATGATTTATGGCCCTTGAAAGAATTTCAGACCTGTACGTGACCCGAACAATAGTTTAGTAATTAAGGCGATTTTGCGAATATCGTTAATTGAAATTAAAATCTTATTCTCTCAGCAGATAGAGCTTTTAATTTCTGATCCTTTGATTGTAAATTCGAGCAATTAATGTCTTAATTGACTGAGCCAGGAAATTAACATTTAATTTCAATCAAAAGCTTTAATTGTCAATTAAACTATGTCATGTGAGGTGTCATTTTGAAGAGCATAATTTCTTCTGTCCAATGATCACATTTTCAATTTTCTTTTTCCAGCACATTTTCAAGAAAAGCTCATTTACTAAATTTATACCCGTGCTATACGAAGCGCCATATAATCGCCACTGGTCAGGGTGGTATCGATTTTTTCGGCAGTACCTTCTCGGGGATGAGACGTACCGAGGGGGTGGCGAAAAAGAGACGATCTTCGACACTCGAAGAAAAGAGACGCGATTTGAACTCGATAGAGTTACGATCTAAAACGACGATCCAACCGGGAAGACGGAAAAGTTCGAATTTTACCGCGAGAAAAGTCCTTGGCTCCGCCGTTCTGATTATCGCCAATTCGTATTTTTTTTCCCCTTTTTGAATCCCGTTTTCGTCCGCCGCGCTAATTATTTGTAATTTTAATTAGTGTCAAAATAATTAATTCGGCTATTGCTCGCCTACGAAAAGTTTCGTGGAGTGTTTTTTCGGTTGTGCCACATAGTGTCAACCCACCTCTGCCCTTTTCCTGAATAGGCCATTTTCTTGCAGATAGCGGATACTTTGCAGACGCAGGAGACTACCGGCAATTAAGTATTTGTAGAGTAGTTGTAGAAGTTGAAACTTTTAGTATAATATAGTAGTGTTGTGCTCTCCATAATATCGAGGATCCCAGCTATTGGCAGAATCCCTTTCTCTTCTACACTGCGTCGTTAGTTTAGTTTTCTTTTTTTGTGTTTTTCCAATTTAGTAAGAAATCGTGTACCCGTCAAACACGTTTCTGGGGACCACTGAGCTTGTTTGCAAGAAGTTCACGTCCGCCGCTATTTTATTTCAGATTCTGGAGAAAACAAAAAATTGTCTTTTTTAATTTTTAATTTTATTCTTCCTTAATTACTATTCAATTAGTTTTTTTTTTTTTGGCTTTTTGCAGGTTTTTGTCTTAAACCATAAAACCTTGCTGGCATCTCTAAAACAATAAAATTTTACATTATTTAAATTAGCGACCTAAGGGATCCTTTCCAAGAGTTGGGTCCCCCTTGCAGCGTGGTAAAAGAGATTCGGCGCAAGAAGATACGTTGGACTTAGAACATCCACGTAGTCGAATCTCCTCCGAAGACACGGCGGCAACACGGCGGCAGCCGCGAACACAGCCGCCCCCCACGCAACGACCACCGATTAAACGGATTAATACGGATTATCATTATTATCGGCTGGGGGGACACGGCGCGACAATATCTTCCTGAAAACGACTATAGTCGCTCCTCAGAAAAAGAGGGAATTGGGCCGTCCTGTCAGTCTAGCGTCCTTGGACAAGGCCAACAAATGCTCCAGCCTCAGAATATGTAAACTAATGGAATCCACGCGCGCAATTCTCCGCTATATTGGCACTATTGGCAGCTGTTAACAAAATTCAAAAATGATGAGACGCCATGTCTAAGGCAAAAATCAAAATTTCGTTGGCCATATGTTTTTCTGCAATAAATAGCATTTTGCAAGACTTTAATATTATAAATAATTGTGTTGTTTACAATGGTGGGATATGCAGATTACGGTTGTAAAAGCAGTGGCTATAGGAAGGAGCCTCGAGTTACGTTTCACAGGTAAAGAGATACTGGCGTTTTTCAGCAACAATTAAATTATTTCAAAGAACTCTAAAACCAGTCATTTTACATCCGAATCTTCGAAATATGATTTAGTATATACCGCAGTGAAGTCAATAATGCTATTTTGGGAAATATTTTTCTAATCCTGTAACTTGTAGACAGTTTTTTTTATTTAAATTTTTGAGCAGTTTTTCCAGTGGCGCAGAAGATGTAATCCCAGGGTTATCAACGACTATAATTATATTAATTCACGATTATTTTTATTTATTTAATAGTAAGTTGATGTTTGCTAATAATATTACGTATAATATTACTAATGTTACAAATAGTAATGTATTAGTTCCATTAGTATTTTTAATAAAAGATTTGAGTCCGGTAAATTTGTGCGTAGTAGTTATGACGTTTGATATTACTTGTCATTAAATCAAACCATTAAATCAAATCAACCATCATTTCCTGATATTCGAAACGAGCCTCTAAGTTATTCAGTGAAATTCAAAAATCTCCCCAATGTCCAGCAGAACCGACTTATTTCAGAGTACTACATATATTTGAAGAAACAGAAGCACATTGTTGATGATTTAATTCTGACGTCACCATCATTTTCCCCATTAGGAAAATACTTCTCGAAGGAATTTGAGAAACATCTGTTACACGTATTTAGTAATAATTTTAATAAAAAATAATTTGTGATAATAAAGCTTAAAAACTAGTAGCTGCATATTTTCAAAAGTTTATTTTGGTACTATAAATAGAGTAACTTTAAATCATTATGCTATGGCTCTCGAATTATGATTTTTGGCAGTGAAAAAAATACAGACACCGGCAGATGTCAATAAATCTAATTCTTCCGTGGTTATTTTTTCATTTAATTTCTAAATAATAAAAACAGTATGAAATAAAATATTGTACGATACACGTCCATTAGGTGTTGTTACAGTATTCGTATAGCTTTTCAGACTCGGCTCCTGACGTCAGAAAAACCTCGTACTGTAACAAGTCACCTACTGGACTTGTGAGGTAAAGTACTATTCTTATGTGCTACATTACCAATGCTACGTCACTGGCATTTTCACACTTGACAGATTGGAACAAACTGGTAACAGACGCCGGCGTCGTATCTTACTTCCTCTGGTTTACCTTTTCTAAGGCTCCAGCCCTCTCTTTGGCTGGAATCTGTCGCTTTAAAGGTTCCCATGACGTAATTTTGTCGTCAGCATACGTCATACAAGCGTCATAGCAAATTAAAGCCGGACCGGAAATTGATTGTCGAATGTCGATTGTTTTTGGTTTTTGTTGAGTTTTAGAAAACCTTGGATCTAGGTCAGCTAAAGGTTAGCATGAGAATCTTAAGAGTGCCGGACTTCCGGCCAAAAAAGGAGGCCATTTTTTAAGGAAATATCGACATTTGTTATTTCTGTTCGTATCTTCTAGGTAAATGATGTCGATTGATTTTGGTTTTTGTTCGGTTAGAATTTAAGTATTAGAAAACCTTGGCGTTAAGTCAGCTAGGAGGGCTAGGAGCTCTAGCGCTCTAGCTTCGCGATGGGTTTGCGTAAGACGTCAGGACGTCACCGAGACGTCACTTCCGGCGGATATGGTCATCAGTTTAAAGGTTCCCACTGCTAAAAAGGAGGGCGAAAATTGTACAACAAGAGGGGGTATCCAGATTAGCTCGATGATCAATTGGCATTTGGCAACATTGTAAAGAGAACATTCTGGCAACACTCACAATTCGACCATAGAGTCAGTGCTGCCAGACCTACCGTTTTTGCGGTAGACCACCGTTTTGAGAGTCCGACTACCGTTCTACCGCAGGGACCTTAAAAATCTACCGTATTTAGAACATTCGGAAATATTATTAAAAGAAACAAAAAACAAATATCTGATAAGCTATTATCATATCATAATAGCGCTATGTATAAAAAATCTTAACAATACTCCGTACTGAGTCTGATTAACGTAGGTACAATTATATACGTATATATTACAATGATATTACCCATTCACTTATTTTTGTCATACAGGTTTTACTTATTTATTTATATTACACCTTTTAAACCTAATGCCTACTTGACGACAGTAATAAATGAATGGCTTATAGGTAGTAACACCCAATATTAGAATAATAGGATAGGTAGGTATGTGTTAACTATTAGGCAGAACAGAGATTAGGCAATCTGTGATCGTCTTGTCGTGTATTTTAAAAATGTTATATTATTTGTTATAACTTTATGTGTTTGTTTCTTTTAGATTTTCGAGTTGTGTTACACAAAATTCGAAAATCAATAAACGTTTTCCAACAAAATATTGAACACATCTTTAAAAAAAATATACAAAATTCACATTTCCTACCAAAATCAAATTTTATTAGCAGTAGTCGTTTATTAGCAGTTCGAGTCAGTCAAATATCGAAATATATGTATCTACCGTTTTCAGTACCAAATCTACGGTTTTCAATAGGTGGAATCTACCGCTCGAGAAATTTTTGATCTGGCAGCACTGCATAGAGTAAAGAAAGACGTTTATAATTTTCACAACGTTTGGTGATTGTTATTTTCCATTCCGGTTTTTCTACCTAATTTTTAGTGTTGTGTTTTCATAATGTTACACAACGTTTCTGTTTAGAAACCTCGATAGCACCCTTACCAAATTCTCAATTACAACCCCAATATTTTCCTTTTAAACCCTCAAATTTCCTATAAAAACAAGGTCAGTTCAGCTCATATTTGCATTTTGACATTCATCATTGGTGGTTAAAAAGCAAATAAAAATGAGAATTGAGATGAAATTTCCACGATTTTACTGATTATTTGTCAATACATTCTTCAAAGTTACGTACTACTATGGCGGAAGCAAAAGTAGCGATAAATCGGCCGAGTTCCGCAAATACACCCCCCAATTGTGCAATATGCCTGGGTGGGTGCTCAAATAAGTGCTTTTCGGACTCTTGTATGCACCAGTTCTGTTTCCAGTGCCTCCTAGAATGGTCAAAGGTAAGACAACTTCTCACAGCACAACTAATTGCCTAAACAATACTATTGAAACCAAAGATCAAGGCTGAGTGTCCTCTTTGCAAACAACCCTTTAAATCTATCATACACAATGTCAAGTCCAACGAGGAATATGATGAGCATGTGGTAGAGGCCCCAAGGAATGACGAGGTGCGATTTATTGAAAATCAAGATATGTGGTTTTTGCCTGTGCCCCTGACGCCCCACAGACATGAGTTTCATGTTAGGTAAGGTGTTTTGATTATACTTACTTGTTGTAAACTCATTGTTAATTTTAATCAATGATAAATAGTAGCATTGAGTCTTTAACCTGTTTTTTGCATAAATTGTAAATAAAATATCGTATTCAATATTATCAGTGGCTAGTCACTCACTTATTATAGTTTTATCATTGTTTTAGATTTTGATAACATCACTTGTGGTATTGTTTGATTTGGAATATTTTCAGAGGTCTCTACACTTTTCTTTCAGTACGTGTACAGTGCATGTATGGCACTGTACAGTGCGTTCCATTAACTTTGATCACATTTTGATTAGCTGTAACTTTTTTGTTTCTAAAGATATCAAGATGAACTAAAAAGCATATTGCATAGTTGATTAGCAAGTTTTTTTCTATTGGAAGTAAACAAAAGACCAATGATTTCGAGAGATCTTATCCTAGCTTATATATTTTTTTAATAGAGCGCCCTGTTATTAGATATTTGGATTCTACTCGAAATTCCTAGTATATTTTATAAAGCATACCCTGTACCTATCTTCAACTGTTTCTGAGAAAATAGAGTCTGTGTAAGTTGGTTATATAAACATAAAATAATAAATAAAAAGGAAAGGAAATTTGAGCTGTAGTAGGTATTAAACAAATGGTTTTACATATATGTAAAATTTTCATAAATATTGTTCTAATAGTCTGCCATCTTCTTCAACACAAGTCTCAATTGTTATCAGCACGGCACAAGCAGTGCTAACATGAACAAAACAATTTGTTTACATTTTGACATGAGTGATACTAATATTTTGTCACATTAAGTATGTGATTGAGTTTAATACATGTCTGTTTGTTAATTACTTAACAGTTTCAAAATAGTACAGTTTAGTATTGAAGATGGGAGTGATAGGCTTGCGATTTACATGCTCCAACAAAAAAGCCCAACTGCAGCGCATACAGTATATCGTAAACTTTATCCAGAGCATCCAGTTCCTTCCAAACAAACCTTTGCAAGGTTAGTTAAAAAGATGCAAGAAAAGGGATCTGTGTTAGATGTTAGAAGCATACATAGACGTTGTAGGGTTGTAGGTGAACAAAATGAAGTAAACATACTAGGATTTTTTTAAGTGGATCCATCGGCTTCAATTACTAAATGTTCTCAGGAACTGCAAGTTTCAAAAAACCCAGAAACTAAGAGAAAACCAGTGCCAGAGAAGACTTTTATTTTGTGAGGAATTCCTAAATAGATATTACCAAAACCCTGATTATTTAAAATACATTGGCTGGACTGATGGAAGTTCTTTTTTTACCAAACATGGCTGTAATAGTCAAAACACCAGACCTTGGTCTACAAAAAATCCTCGAATGATTCATCAAATAAAATGTCAAGGATGTCAGTCTGTTAATGTTTGGTGTGGTGTGATAGACCAATATATATTAGGTTGTATATTTATTAACCACAAATTGACTGGAGAATGTTATTTCCATCTCTTGCAAAATGATATAATTCAACAGATTGTTGATTTACCAGTGAACATTTCAGCAAGGATGATGTGGCAACAAGATCTGCCTCATGTACAATAACATAATGTAACATAATTCAAGTTCAAAACTACCTTAATGTGGAATATCCAAATAGTTGGATAGGAAAAGGAGGAACAATTATGTATCCACCAAACAGTCCAGACTTGACAGTAATGGATTTTTTCTTTTGTGGTCACATTAAAAATATAGTGTATAAAACATCATGCAATAATACTGAGGAGCTCAGACAAAGAATCATCATTGCAATTAATGAGATGAAGGAAAATCCAGAAACTAAACACAGTAAATCACACAATTAGAGTGTATGAAAAATGTGTTGAGGAAAATGGAAGACAAGTAGTGCAATTTTGATGATAATTTGACATCTTTGTAAAACTATTTGTTTAATACCACCACTCAAATTTACTTTTCTTTGTATTTATTATTTTATGTATGACCAACATATGGACGCCATTTTCTCAGGAACAGTTGAAAATAGGTTTATGGTATGCTTTATAAAATACACTTGGAATTTTGAGTAGAATCCAAATATCCAATAATATACAGGGCGTTCCATTAAAAAAAAAATATAAGTTAGGTAAAGATCTCTCGAAATCATTGGTCTTTTGTTTTGTTCTTCCAATAGGAAAAACTTGCTAATCAACTATGCAATATAGTATTTGCTTTATTCCAATACCTTTTAAAAGAAAAAGTTACAGCTGATGAAAATGTTATCAAAGTTATTGAAACGCACTGTACATATGAGTGTACATATAACTTGCAGCAGCCACAGCACTATTACCTGCTTATAGGCATTTGGTTAGGGAATAAAGGGAAGAGATTTCAGAAACTAGCAAAGTTAGTAAGTGGATTAAATGAGGAAATAATTGCAGTTTTATGAGATCAATACAGAACCACTTCCTTGTTTTTTTTTTTATTTTATCAAATCTAGCTAAGTTAACTCATTATTGGTTTTAGCAAAATAATGTAAGTATGAAAGTTGGAAATAATTTTATTTAAAATAAAAAATAGAAGAAAGGTACAAAAGTTGTTACTTAAAAGTTATTTAAAAAGGTCATTTTATTGGCTTTAAATCTCACTTGAAATTGATGCCAACAATGGACATTTTTCTCTTCAGCCTATATTGTAATTAAATATGATTTGGCAAGATCATATTTAATAATGATTTGATTAAATATGATTGAGCAAATTAATAATAAGTCGAAAAATCTGATTATCCCCACTTATTCAGAGAAAAAATATCTATAACTTTGGTGTTAACATAATTTCTCTTGAACCAATAAAGATTTAGCCAGATTGTTTTAAAGAATTTGCACAAATCGAATTTTATTTCTTTTTTAATTATTTTTAATATTTAACTTAATTATTAGTTCTAGTGAAATGATGTATATACAGAAGAGCAGAAGTTATAAAAAAATTTCCTCTGAATAAGAACTAATCACAATTTTTCTGACAGCATTCATTTTTTTTTTCTATTAGGATATAACCTGGAGAAAAATTGGACATAAATCCGCCATTTTGAAAAGCAATTCTTTGCTTATTAGTGCCAAGCTAACAAAAAGGTTATTTTGAATAACTTCTTTTTTTTTATCTCTCTAACCAGTAATGACTTAGCTATATTAAAAAAAACTTAACTTATATACAAGGTGTTTCTGAAAATAGTACCATAAATGTAACTACTTATTCTAGGCTGCAAAATAAGAAAAAAACAACTTTATATAAACATATATCGAAAAATGCTTTGTTGACCATATACAGGGTATGAAAAGTTAGATCTTGAGGATGGTTTTTAATTAATATTTCTGTAACATGTAGAAATTAATTAATGAAATTTGATATGTTACCGCAAATTTTAAATGCCCTTTCTGCAAACTAAATAGATATGAACGCATTTGCCCAGGGGCGGTTGATACAAGGGGGTAGTGTGTTAAGTGAAAAAAAATGTAAACATATCATTCAACCTTTTTCTATCTGACTTTTCATAAACTTGTAGTGAAAATCAAAACTATAAGGAATTGTCAGTTTATTCATTTGGGGAATCTTGAGGAGAATCCACGATAAAAAGATAGGAACCCAAGCAAACTTAGCAAATTGTCCACTTCACTCTGGTACACTCTTTATCTTGTAGTACTGCCTCATATGGGCTTGTTGACTCATGCCAATAATTACTACAATCCAAATAAAAAATATGGGTTACTTACCTAAATTAATAGTACTGAGCAGTTTACATACCTAATTTGTAAAGTAAGAACTGTTGCAGTGCTGATGATAAAGGGAAGTCTCACCGGCAGCATAGATAATAGGAAAAAATCTATTGCAGTTCAACAGTCTCAACTATCCCTGTCAAAATTTGCAGAAGCATTCTCTAATTAAAATCTTTATAGTCCATGTTAGTTCTTTTTGACATACAGATATGTTTTATTGAATAGTTCTATATAAGATCCTACTAATACGTCCAATTTAAAATAAAAGTGACTTAGTACTACTTATTAGTAGAAGTACTAATGGAGGGGGGGGGGGGGGGCAAAGTGTTAAAAAATGGTTAATTTTCCATATACAGCAAGTGAAAGTCTTTGTGAAAGCTCAGTGCCTGAGCTTTCACAAAGACTTTTGATGAGAAGATGTTTTTTTTATTAGTGTTTTTGCAACATGTTCATATAAATTTATAATATTCGTGACACCTAGAATAAGTGCTTAAATATTCAGAGTCAGCTAGTACCTAATTTCAATTGTAGGGCATATATGAATTCAACTAAATTTGTCAGAAAATTGATTAATAGGTTCTGACAATTGGTGAATAATTCTTTTATGGCTGCATAGCCTCAGTGTATTGCCAAATTAATCACTTGATCACAATGTACTGGTTCACTATGGCTTGATATCAAAATAATAAGTGATAGAAGAATTGACAGATGAGTTGCATATTCTTTTTCATCTTTTGAAATCAGAATATGATTTCATTAAAGTTAAAAATGTGTTTAAATATTAAAGAAAGTATTGAAAGATTAAGATACCTATAACCCAATTTATACAATCTCTTTGACAGGAATAAGATCATTACAATAAGATTCTATATTTTTGTTAAAATCTTATATATCTAAGTAAATTGATGAGTAAGAATACTTAAATAGCAATAGCAGATTTTAGGTGATACTAGGTATTGGGTGACACTATGTCATTAACAGAATACTAGGTATTCTAGGTATTCTGTTAATGAAAAAATTTGAATAAAGACTACTTTTACATCTCAAGTTTAAACTCTATACAGGGTGGACCAGGTTTTTGGTGCCAAACTTTAAGGAGGTATTCTACGTCCAAAAATAACCCTAGTTTGCTATATAAACCATAGTCTAAAAATACTCCGTTACGGAAATACAGGGTGTTAAAGTTTTTTTTGAAAAACCAAAAAATTGATTTTTTTCTGAAACTGCCAGAGATATTTTTATGAAATTTTACAGGTGTCAATAGCGATGAAAGACTCAAGTTTTGCAATAGAAAAGGCCTTTTCAGCGTTACCAGTGGCGTGCACTGAGGCTCGTGACTGGCTATTTTTCAACAAAAAAGTGGTACGCTACTGGTTTTTCTGAAGATAAAAAGTATATTTGAGGTACTTGTTCAATTTGAAAGAAAAAAGGCCCCTTGGCTTTTTTTCGTAGGGCACACCGTTTAATAATAATAAAATATTTTTAAATGTTTGTGTTTAAATGGGTTACCTAGCTATTTTTTAATTGCATACCACACTTTTAATAGATTATTAATTTTGTTACTTGCGTACCGCCAGATAATCAATATTTGCCACGCCTTGTTGGCGTAGCTATTCATGGCAACCTAAAACAGCCAAGCTTATTTTTTTTAACTGTGTTGTAACAATATTTATTTTCAGAATTAAAAACTAAAAGTAACTAAAACAATCATTGAAAACATAACAAAAACAGTTATAAAAATTGTTCAAAATGGGAACCATTATTTTCAATGCACAACTGGCATCGACGTATAATAGACCGATTTAAATGTACTAGATGTGGTAATATTTGATTGCAACCATATCTTATGCGGTTCATAAGTTCTTCTTCCGTATTGACAGGAGTCGCATAAACTTTCTCTTTTAAAAAACCCCACACAAAAAAGTCTAACACGGTAAGATCCGGAGACCGTGGTGGCCATGTAACTGGACCCCCTCTACCAATCCACCTATCCGGAAAATGATTGTCCAGCCAATTTCTGACATTTCTGCCAAAATGAGCGGGACAACCGTCAAGCTGAAACCATGCATTCTGTCTTAAAAGTATCGGTATTTCTTCCCACATATTCGGAGTTTCCGTTTCTAAAAACTCTAAGAAGTTTTCTGAGTTCAAACGTCGAGGTAAAAAGTAGGGTCCAAATAAATGGTTGTTGTAAACCCCTATCCACACATTTAAGCTAAATTCAACTTGAAAATTTCGAGGTCTAATGGCGTGAGGATTTTCATGGTCCCATACATGTTGATTATGCAAATTAACTACGCCGCGGCGGGTAAAGCAGCACTCGTCAGACCACTGTATGTTGTTCAAAAAATCCCTATTTTCTTGAACTGCGTAAAGGATCCACCTACAATAAGTAATTCTTTTTTCTTGGTCTCCTGGATGTAGCCCTTGAACAGGTTGTAGGTGAAATGGACGCCGATGATCTCGTCTAAGAGTACGAAGTATATTGGATTTTGAGGTGCGAAGAATACGAGAAGCAATACGGGAACTCGTTGTTGGATTTCTGTCAAATTCATTTAATATCTGTTGAGAAATTCTTCTTTGTTGTTGGTTTTGGTTTGCATCTCGATCCTCATGCGAATTCCTTAAACCTTTCTCCATTAATTGCTGATGGACTTTTGCGAACATTTTACGACTAGGATGCGTTCTTTGCGGATATCTCCTTCTGTATTCTCTGGCGGCCGCCCTTGAGTTTCCGTTAGCAAATCCGTACACAAAATGGATATCCGCTATTTCTCTATTTGAAAATCTAAACGGCATTTTGACACTAATGAACCTTACAGAAATTAGTTATGTTAAATTTGTCAAATATTGTCATGGAAACTGCCGCTAACATCATCAAGGTGGTATGCAATTAAGAAATAGCTAGGTAATCCATTTAAACACAAACATTTAAAAATATTTTATTATTATTAAACGGTGTGCTCTACGAAAAAAAGTCAAGGGGCCTTTTTTCTTTCAAATTGAACAAGGACCTCAAATATACTTTTTATCTTCAGAAAAACCAGTAGCGTATCACTTTTTTGTTGAAAAATAGCCAGTCACGAGCCTCAGTGCACGCCACTGGTAACGCTGAAAAGGCCTTTTCTATTGCAAAACTTGAGTCTTTCATCGCTATTGACACCTGTAAAATTTCATAAAAATATCTCTGGCAGTTTAAGAAAAAAATCAATTTTTTGGTTTTTCAAAAAAAACTTTAACACCCTGTATTTCCGTAACGGAGTATTTTTAGACTATGGTTTATATAGCAAACTAGGGTTATTTTTGGACGTAGAATACCTCCTTAAAGTTTGGCACCAAAAACCTGGTCCACCCTGTATAATGTAAAGTTAATTAAAAGGTTTTTTTTTTATGCAATATATGGCAAATCGAGGGTTTAACCCTCATGTAGGGTTTAAACTAAATTGAATTCTACTGAAAATATCGTTTTGGGATCCGTTTTTTTCAGATCAAGTTTCAAAGTAATTGAAGTATAGGTGATAGGTGGAAACCCAGAATGAAGAAATTTCAATTGACCAGTCTAGAATGACGTCACCTGGCATAGCTGTCTTCCAAAAACAATATGGCTGACCATCTATCCAAGTTGAGCAATCAAAATATGAACAGTTGAAATTTGTCTGTAGAGTTGCCATATTCCCACTATTTTTTATTCTTACATCCGTTAACTACCATTATATGATGGGTAGTCGAAAATGAAATCTGATATTCTCTATTTGATATTAAGGGGGGCCTGTCATACTGTTTTGTTACCTATCAAACTTTGTTTAAATGTTACAGAGTGTTGAAGTTAGAATTTCAAAATTCTTATGTCTTCATTATTGCGAAAGCGTAACAGATATTTTAATTAAATTTGGTACGTTTTGACTGCTATAGAAAGCGCACATTTTGCAATAAAAAAATTATGTTTATTTTTGCCAGTCACGTGCGTACCAGCACGTCAATGCATATTATTTAAAGACAAACTGGTACGCCACTGGTTTTTGAAGAATGAAATTAAATATTTCAATTCCCCATTCATCTCTAAAAAAAATACCCACCTCAGGTTTTTTTAGTGCGACGCACCGTTTTCGAGTAAATAAATTCAAGCCATTCTAATGTAGCCAAATGCCAAAATTCCTTTAATTATGGCTTGAATTTTGTTGCATATCATTAGTTATTAATTGTACGACTATGTATTGAGTTGGCTACATTATAATGGCTTTTGTTTATTTACTCGAAAACGGGCGTTGTGCTAGACAACATGAATAAGTGGGCTTTTTTCTTCAGTGGTGAATGGGGAATTGAAAGATTAAAATTGATTTTTCGAAAACCGCTGGCGTACTACTTTTTTTTAAATAAAATGCATTGTACTGCTATGTACAGGGTGCCCAAATTGGTTGTTCGAATAGGGTATCTGCGTTATTATTAGCGCTAGAAGAAAACCGACCTCGCATGCCCGTAGGCTTTTTTCAAGAATGGTGCTTTCAGATTTTCGCCATTGTCATTTGTTTTACACGCTACAGTCGATTTTTCAATTTTGGCCCAATTTGAAAATGAGTTGTATTTCGCTTAATACCGCAGATATCGCAATTCTGTAAAAACATTGTATGGGCACTTTTAAAGCAGAACTCATTGGCGTACTCAGATGTTTTGTGCTTCTTCATATTTTTAAGTTACGACATAAACTTATCTTTTTTTAAATGGTCATCATAGTTGGCCATAATGTCTCTTAAAAGACATTTTTTTTCTGATTTTAACGATGTATGTCATAATGGGTCTAAACAAATTAACTCTTCGCCTAGTAAAAAACAAAATATGAAATTTTGTTTTTTAGGCGTTACTTTACTTATATAAATTAAACACATCTAGATTTGTTAATAATAGTAGATACTGAGACAAGAAAATTAAATGTTTAATTATCTAAGGGTTTTTTCTTGAAGGTTTTCCATAAAATTTTCATTACTTTATATAGGTTTTCCTACGACTCAATAAGAATACCTACTTGTATGGGTGGTCATGAATTAGCCTTGGTTTATTCTTTTATTAGCAGTCGTTGCCTATATTCTCATCGTAATTATGCTGTTTTCCTGTGGGTATGGGATGAGTAATAAATGACAGATTTGCAGGATCATAAATATTTAAAAAAACAAAAATTAATTCCTTTCTAATAGAAATAAAAAACTCTTTTTATGACTCGAAGAGTAAGCTTGGGACGGGCGGCAACAATGCTATTCCATCTGACGTTTAATGACATTAACTTGACAATTTCGAGAATCCGGAAAGTTAAATCAGTGTTTCAAGATGAGCTTTGAATACTACGAATACTATAACATGAATGAGTGCTACACTCTTAGCAATAAAAATTGCGAAACAGCGGCAGAACTCTATTTTGAAAGATATCCAGAAAGGCGACAACCGTGTTTAAGAACATTCAAGAGGATAGAACATAATCTCGTAAATCATGGATCATTTAAAAAACCAAAAGCAGCAAAGTATTTGAAAGAAGATGATGATGACACACAAATATACCACGATCTACTTCCCAAAGAATATTAAAAAAAAATAAATTCAAACCTTACAGGAGATGCGAATAGTCCAAAATAATTTTTGCAGCAAGTTTGGGTTTTACGTTTGGTGTGCTCTTTTAAATAATAAAGTGTTGTCGTTCCATATATTTGACAACAACTTAATGGCAGAAAGATGTTCAAATATTAGCTAATAAATTTCAAGATGCTTTTGACGATCTTCCTATCAGAACAAGGTTGGAGTTATATTTCCAGCAGGATGGCGCACCTGCCCATAATGCTCGACGATCTACTGATTTTTTAAATGCACACTTTGGTAATAGGTTGTTGGGTACTAGAGGTCCAGTTTTATGGCCAGCTAGGTCACCGGATCTCTCACCTCTAGACTATTTTTTCTGGGGTTTCATCAAAGACAAATTATGTTTAGACCCTTCCAGAACGGCTGAAGAACTGAAACAAAAATTCGAGAATGCAGTAAGAGAAATACCAACTTTGTTCATTTTAAACGCAATGAGAGGTTTACGACGACGTTGTGAAGCTTGCATTGCAGGACATGGAAATCAGTTTGAAAACTTACGTTAAGTGTTAGTTGTGGATGAAACTAATTTTTTTATAATTTATAAAGCGAAAATTTGCTATATAAAATAAATTAATGGCTGAAAAAAATGTTTCTATTTTTTTTTAAGAGTTAGTTTGTTTAGACCCATTATGACATATCGTTAAAATCAGAAAAAAAATGTCTTTTAAGAGACATTATGACCAACTATGATGACCATTTAAAAAAAGACAAGTTTATGTCATAACTTAAAAACATGAAGAAGCACAAAAAATCTGAGTACGGAAATGGGTTCTGCTTTAAAAAGTGCCCATACAATATTTTTACGATATCTGCGATATTAAGCGAAATACATATCATTTTCAAATTGGGCCAAAATTGAAAAATCGACTGTAGCGCCAAAACAAATGACAATCGCGAAAACTATCTTGAAAAAAGCCTACGAGCATGCGAGGTCGGTTTTCTTCTAGCGCTAATAATAACGTAGATACCCTATTCGGACCACCAATTTGGGACAACCTGTACTGAAATGGTGAAAATAAAAATAACTTTTTTTATTGCAAAATGTGCGCCTTCCATATCAGTCAAAACGTACCAAATTTCATCAAAATATCTCTTACGCTTTCGGAATATTCAAGACAAGCATTTTGAAATTCTAACTTAAACACCCAGTAACTTTTCTGAGAAAGCTCGATAGGTAACACAATTGTATGACAAACCCCCCTTAAGAATGTGAGGTTTAATTCTCGACTACGAATTATGACTCACTCTCCGTAGTACCAACAAAAACTTCTTTTTCTGAGAAGTATAAACGTTAGTTTCGTATCGACGCTGTTCTTTACCATTTTCGTGTTGTTACGAATAAATAGTGCTGTGTGCAATCGTATTTACGCTTTAAATTTCTACTGCTTTGAATGGGTAATGGGTTGTCGTTACCTCCCCCGAAGGGTCCTATGCTGATTTACTCACTGGATGGGGCTTTCCAAACTAGGGGGATTTATATTAAAAATGATAAGGTGGGATTCAAGTAAACTTCCATTTTCTACGCCCTTAAAAATAACCTATTCTAGAAAATTTAGGATAACGGAAATAAACCTCAGAAATAACGCAAGTAGAATGTACAGTAGTTCTTACCAAAATTTTAGGTAGACCAGGACCATATATTGCAACTCAAGTAAACGGACCGCCTTATGGGTGCAAAAAGACTTATGGGTACCAAGGGGTGCTTCCGCCCTTCTCTGTACTCTGACAACGAAACTTGACTGTAGGCTCCTACTGGTGGTCTCGATTGGCACTCGTTCGTCATTTTCGGCGTAACGACGGTCCTTCTCGATCCCCTACACACATATTCCCCAAAAACGGCCCTTCTCGCGAGTCCCCAAGCTAAAGACTGTTTTTGCAAGCCCCAAAACTGACTCTGTTTTCTATTTTAAAACATTGGGCTGGGTTTTGGGGGGACTCCTCATAAGTCCCCCCAAAACCGGACTCTCTTCTTGAGCACCCAGACTAACACTGCCGTTTCTCTCTCAAAAACGCTTTTTCTAAATTCCTTTATTGTCAGCACATTTTTCTCAAACGATTGCAACCTTCTTTTCCATGACGTCCATGAGCGGTTC
This sequence comes from Taphrorychus bicolor, assembly GCA_951812265.1. NCBI lineage: Eukaryota > Metazoa > Arthropoda > Insecta > Coleoptera > Curculionidae > Taphrorychus > Taphrorychus bicolor. The sequence continues at coordinate 4,199,558 of OX638301.1, forward strand.
GATGTACCCACATGTTGAACAAATTTGCAAGGTTTAATTTTTAAATTTGGGTCAACTAGTGCTTGGTTACTAAACCGGTCATCGGCCGACCATTTCTAAAAATGCTGCAATTTTATGTCCTTGCTTCTTTGTGGCAATATAAATAAGAAAAATCTCATATGTTTGGCTACAATGTGTGGTTTCCTCTCAAAGCAGTATGGCGGACTTCAGGTGTCAAAGTCGCCTATTCTGGAATGGTCAATTTTCACCTGTATTTCTTAACAAAGAAGGCCATGACTGTTTTAAGTTTACGATCATTCTTTTCATAAAAAAGTAGTACCATAATCCCCAAAGGGCAAGCTTCCATTTCTGATAGAATTTGCTGTACTCCCTAAAGACAACAATATCCCGACCCCCTGTACATATTGATATTTACGAAACGTTTGCTTATCAGATATTAAGTTTAAAGGCTTTGATTAAAGGCCAAATTTTATTAGTATTATTCTGCTGCTCCTTTCAACGGGAACATAGTATATGTGGTAATAGAATAGCATAGCGAACAAAACATGGACCTGACTCTAGAGTTAATAACAACTTTATCCACTTGGAAAACTTGTCAATTTTTTAATAATATTACTTTAAATGAAGCATCATTTTTTGCTTGTGGTAGTGATTTTTTTAAAGAAATTAATGTGTCATGTGACTTTCCAGGACAACATTCACAGTCGACTCTAGAGGCGAACATGCGATTCAACAAATGCTATTGGCACACCCACTCACGAGTGGCGGTAGAATGACAATAAATACAGGGCTTCCAGGGTGAGTGTCAGTGCTGTTTTTAGATTTTTTTTTCATGTTTTTATCTTAATTTTATTACGGTTTTGTATGTTTCATTTTATCAATATTCTTTCCTTTAAGATTGTGTGGATTCGCGGGATGGGGACGAAATAACAACTTCAGGCTGTTATCAAGTCACCGAAGTTTCGACCATATATTTTGGTCCAAAGACTGTTGTTTCGAGCTCATCCCACGAATCCACACAATCGTCATTGATACTTGGACACTAAACACTTTGAGATATTCTTTCCTTTTAGTTCGAGATCCACTTTTTTTCCTAGTAGACATCACAGAAGAGATTACTCCGCCACAACAAGCTTTCGCAGGTCAATTTATGCTCAAAACTTGTGGGTGAATGTGACACCAGATTTGAGTGGTCGCTACAGGGATTGTTCTCCTGTTTACTTCAGGTAAAATCTTTAACCATTTGAAACGTCTTTGTTGTTTTATTACGATTATACATTTCTTTGTCTTTAATTTCAGGAACAACCCTGCCGCCCGGCAACGCTTGGTACCGTGGCTGAACCGCGAACTAAATGCTCTTCTCTACGAAAATACCCAAATGGTAATGCACCTGGTGGACACGATCATGGACCATTTGCTAAGGCATCACATCTGCAGTCGCACCTTCCGCAACATGCTGCGGGAGTATTTGGACGTTAAAACCGACCATTTTGTGCATGAGTTCTACAGTTTCATGCGATCTCCCTTCGACATGGTGGGTTATGACCGACACGTGCTTTACACCACAAGGTTTGTTGAAAATCCGTAAAAAGTATTCTTTGCCATGTAAGCGTTTTTTTGTTTTAGGCCTGAATCTCCCGCTCCTGTGTTGGAAGACGACACCGTGGAGATTCCTGACAATAGCGATGATAGTGACGTGGTCTTGGTGGGGGAGACCAATCCCGCGGAGCCAGTTACCATTGATCTTTTAGATAGTAATTCCGATTCGGATGAGCCAATCATGATTTCTTCAGGGGCTCAAGTGAGTTGTCGACACGAACCACGCGAATTGAGTGTAATTTTGTCGAGTTTCAACAGGTTCCTATGCCTTTGCCTGCCCCAGTTCCCAGAAGTTTAACCCCGGAACCTCTAAGTTTGGTCACGTCTGTACCTCCAATAACAACGGTAAATTTACCCGCGAAGCTTAGGCACAAAAACTTGAGCGTGCAGAGTTGCGACAAGGAGAGGTCGAAACGGGGCAAGATAAGACCGTATTGGAGACCCATGTCAAGCAGTGCGAGCAGTAGCAGCGGTGATGAAAGGTCGAAGAGAGAAAAGGAGTCTTACAAAAGATATAAACGAAGGAAGCTACTGAAGAAGCTAAAATTTAAGAAGTATCACATTGATTCTTCCAGCGTGAGCTCTGAGGTATGTTGTAATTTGTAATTGCAAGGTTGTTCATTTCTGTATTCTTTGTATATATCAAGGTTCAATTCGCTTTTAAACTAAGAAACAGTTGGAACGGTACACCTCAAATTGTGAATTAATTTTTAACCGTCGATTTTCGTTAGCTATGCCATTTTGGTAAGATCCATGTCTAGACCATTTTAAGAGGTTGAGTACTGAGTTATATGTTTCACAGGTTTGCTAATACAGGGTTCAACAAAACTTGAGGTATTTTGTTAAAAGTTTCGAAGCATATATTGTTGCAGGAAAAAAGACCCCAATGGTACAAATATTGGTAACATTTTCACATGGAATATAAAGAATACATACAGGGCAATCTGCACCTATAGCCTTATTGACTATAAAATCACACAGATCTACAGTGCCGAACAGAAAGTAAAAATTTTCAAATATCCAAGAGTAAATTGAATGTCCATGAAATAAAAGCTCGTTCACACGGTGACATCAGTGTCACGACATCTAGTGCCGCGCCAGAGCTTGATATCTGATGTCACGGCACTAGGTGTTCACACGGTAACATCAGTGTCGCGATATTTAATGCGCGCGCGCTCCTTTTCACAAATTTCTGGATATAAAGGCGAAGGCGCATAATATCTCCTTTCATAGTCCAGTATGAAGTATGTCAACACAACACACCGTGTATGATTAAAATTGCATACATTCTAAGCTATAATCCTTTAATCTTTTGTACCTAAGCTTTGTTATGCCTTGCCTCATCTTTACATAATATTCGATAGTGTATATATAATACCGAGACTGGATAATTAAGTTAAAAGTCAAGAATTATCATAAAATAGTACAACTTAAAAAAAAAACTTATTTTTTGTACATAAACATAGGTCTAAAAACATATGTATTTGGCCCGTGGTACAAAAAATCCTCGGTGACATCATGTGCAAAGAGGACGAAATTGATACCACGATTTATCATACCTTGTTTCTTTTTATACCTTGCTGTCTCCGATGTGCAAAAGATGAAAGCAAACGAGAAATTTGATGGTAGTGCCGCGGTATCGGTGTAGCGGTAGCGGTAGCGGTATCGGTCGGTATATTTCGATACGCGACACTATTGTGTCACGACGAGATGGCTGCATTTGTCCTAATGCTTTTTTGTCCTAAAAATAGACAAGTGACATTGATGACATTTCAGGAGTTTATGAATAGGAATGTCAAACATATGTTCTTACTATATTTACTATTTCGTAGTATTATTTTACATTTACCATCGACGTACTATCCCACTATCTTTCGACAGGGTTTTTATTATTATAACAATATTAAACTGTACTAAAACTGATAAAACTACTAAAGAAACATTAAATGTTGTTTTGCCAGATCGGTAGTGAATTACTAACTGTGTGTACCTGTCATCCTCCAACAAAGGAACGAATCGTCTCCAATAGAAAATATTAAATATTTCTTAAGGCGTTGGGGCTTTGCTTACCTTAACAGCGTAAACTGGTCACTTTTCCTCACGACTTATACAACATATAATTTTTCTATTAAAAAAGGAGGATATCTGATAAGGGTTGAAGTTTGGTAAAATAATTAGTTTATTAAAATTAATAACAGTAGGTAGCTTATAAAACTGGGTCTGGTCTATGTCCAGATTTATATTTTGCAAGGAAAAGTCTCCAGCAAACCTGCCAAGCACCAGCGCGTGTAACGATGCGCTGCATCTTGGCTATCTAGATGTCTTTTTTGTTTAATTTATTAAGGTACACTATAGCTCACATTGTTTAATATCCGAAGATGCATATATTCTGCATGTTTAGGACCCAGTGGCCAAAAGTACATCCAGGGAATATGCGGATAGTATGTTGATAACTAGTGGACTGTGCGAATATTTTTAACGTAATAACAACATTAAGACACTGGAAATACTTTCAATTCAATTTAATTGCCAGTAACAAATTCGACGAGCTGAACAAGAACAGACAAAAAAAAGTTAAAGTTATGGACAATGGGATTGACATACCGACATAACCTTAAAACTAAAGACAGTCGGGATTTCGGTTCGACCGCGCACCGCTTGCTCGGTGTACACTACACACACACACGCATAAAAAAATGGCGGCGTTTTCGCACCTTTCCGCAGCCCGAACATAGCCCCCTCCTTGAAAGTAAGTAGGTACTTTCAAATATCGACATGTTCCTTATCAATAACCAAGTCGTCCATCGGCAACGGACACAACTTGGCAAATGACCGCTTCACCGTTCCTTTCGGCGTCTGGACATTAGCCACTCTGGTAATTCCATCCTTGCCTGGATACAGTCGGTGAACTCGTCCCATAGCCCATTTAAAGGGAGGAAGCTTGTTTTCCTTTATTAAAACGAGGTCATTTAGTCTCATGACTTCTTCCTTTCGGCACCACTTCTTTCTTTGTTGGAGCTCGGAAATGTATATGAGCGACCATCGGTTCCAGAAGTGTTGTAGTAGCTTCTGAACTTGCTGATAATGTTTCAAACGATTACTGAGAACATCCATCCAACTTGGTTCAGGAATCGCCTCCATTGAACGACCAATCAAAAAGTGAGAAGGGGTAAGTGGAGTAAAATCAAGGGGATCACTAGAGAGGATGGATGGGACGCGAATTTAAAACCGCCTCTACCTGTACCAACAACGTGTATAATCTCTCGAAGGTCAAGGAAGCGTCACCGATAACACGTCTCAAATGGGTCTTTACAGATTTAATTCCTGCCTCCCACTATCCCCCAAAATGAGGAGAGTGTGGAGGAATGAAGGACCGTGAAATGCCATCATTTGCAGCTGATTCTGTCAAGGCATCAGCGTTACCTCTCAAAAAATTTCCAAGTTCTTGGCTTGCCCCGAAAAAATTTGTACCGTTGTCAGAATAAATCTGAGAAGGCTTTCCACGGCGCCACACGAAGCGCCTCAATGCTGCCATAAAAGCCTCCGTTGAGAGATCAGATGCTAATTCAACATGAAAGGCCTTGGTGATGAAGCAAATAAACAAAGCTATGTAAGCCTTTGTTATTTTACGGCCACGACCTTGTCTATCTCGAATCATAATTGGCCCAGCGTAATCCACGCCGCTTACGTGGAATGGCGGGGCCGGATTTACCCTATTGCCAGGAAAATCTCCCATCATAGGATTTGAGAATTTAGGCCTCGAACGAAAGCCACGAATACAACAACTAGTAATTTGACGCGCAAAATTACGTCCACCAAGTGGCCAAAAAGTTTCGCGAATATTTGCAAGCACTAACTGAGGGCCTGCGTGAAGCAGACGTAAATGTTCACGAGAGTACAATAGTTTTGTAAAGGCGTGTTTATTAGGCAAAATAATAGGGTGTTTTTTATCATAATTGTAATCCGAATGGGACAGTCGTCCACTCACTCTTAAGAGGCCAGAACTATCTATAAAGGCGTTCAAACCTATTAATTTGTTACCCCTTTTGAGCTCACCACCGCTAGAAATTATGTTAATCTCTTCTTCAAAACTCTGTCGCTGCACTGTCTGAATAAGATACAGTGAAGGTGCCCTTATTTCAGACACTCGCAAATGACCTGTAAGTCGTCCCTCCACATTACGAGAATTTGAAATAAATCTAAAGCAGTATGCTACGACGCGCTCTAGCTTTGACAAATTAGAAAATTTATTGATATCAACAATAGGAATATTGGAGCTCATTTCAGTATGCAAATTGACTCTTTTCAATTCCGGCAATTCGATTGTGGATAGTTGTGGGTTATCAGGCCAATACATCTCATCAAGTGACAACCAATCAGGACCATGCCAGTACAAGCTACATTGCAGCAATGCCCCCGGAGAAACACCCCGAGAAACCAGGTCAGCAGGGTTGTGATTTGTTGGGACATGCCTCCACTCTATAAAGGCGGACAAATCTTGGATCACCGAAACTCGATTTGCTACAAAAATCTGTAACGCACTGGGTGAAGCTCGAAGCCATCCCAGAACAATGGTGGAATCACCCCAATAAACCGTTGTACAATTAGATAAGTTCAAAGACAACTTGACCTTATTCACTAACCTGACCAATAAAACTGCTGCTGATAATTCTAGACGGGGAATTGTCTGGGTTTTCAAAGGTGCTACCTTTGATTTTGCACAAATCAGGTTTGTCGAAATAGTGCCTGTGCTTGTCGTAGACCTGATATAAACACAAGCTCCATATGCTTGGGAAGAAGCGTCAGAAAATCCATGAATTTCGAAATTGACTGCTCCTTTGCAAGTGACCTGCCTATTTATATTTAGGTTATTTAACAATGGTAAGTCGTTACGAACTTGAAGGCATCTGGTGTGCAAATTCTGAGGCAAGAAATCATCGCAACCAATCCTTTCCGCCCATATATCTCTAAGAATAATTTTAGCAAGAATAATAACCGGACTCCGGACAAACCTAAAGGATAAAACATTTGAGATATTTCGGAAAGAACTGAACTTTTTGTGATACCCCGGCTAAATTCTGATCTTATTTTGAATAACAAAATATCCCTTTGTCCATTCCATACCAAACCCAAGGACTTAGCATTTTCGCTTTCTCCTAAGTCCACAAAATCTGCCCTATCTGGAGCCTCAATGCCATTTAGAACAGCAGAACCATTTGATATCCACTTTCGAAGGTGAAAGCCTGACCTCTGTAATAATAATGAAATGTCATTAGCCAATTTTACAGTACTATCGATGCTATTTGAACCAGTCAGCATGTCATCGACATAAAAGGCAGCCTTGATGACTTTAGAAGCTTCAGGATGACTTTTTTCGCTTTTTGAATTTTGAAGTCTTAATTGCGCCGAAAGTTTCGTTCTAGAGTGTGAAAGCGTTTTTCTGCTATTTCGAATGAGTCACCTAACAGTTTGACATCCTGAGCCAATGGAATAGTGACAACAAAATGACCATCAATGTCTCGAGTACACGTATTTTGAAAGTGTTGCTCACAGAATTTTTCGTCTTGCGATAGAGGTTTAAATGTAGAAAATTCTTCAATTTCCCAAAAGCGAGTGAGGCACCCAACCAAATTTTTGTTTTCTGGATATAGGGACCTGAATTGCCCAACTTGATTTTGCCAACACAAAGTACATCCCTAAACCAATCTGCACCAATAAGTAAATCAATTTCACCAGGTGTGTCAAAATTTGGATCGGCTAAAATAATATTATTAGGAATTTTCAAAGTTTGCTTATTGACTGGAAAGTTGGGAATGCTACCAGTTATTTTAGGAACTACTAGAGTCGAAACTTCTATAACATAAGTGCTCAAAGTTCTAGATTTTAAACAAACAATACACTGGCCCAAGGATTCTGAACGCGTTTCATTCAGACCACAAATTTTTATATTTTTTGGAGATTTGGCCCGTTTTAATTTGAACATAACCTATCTGTAATGAAGCTGCTTTGTGATCCCATGTCAAGCAAAGCTCGTGCCCTATGCGGATTGTTTTTAGAATCAAGGACATCAACCACAACAGTAGACAAAAGCACTTGACTGCTATTTGCCAAACTTCGAGAAGACAATAAAACCTGCTTCTGAGTGTCAGAGCTATTGTTATCATTTGTATCATTATTATTATCATTGGAGGTCTCCTTGATTGGAGAAGTTTCTCTATGCAACAAGGAATGGTTTTTTTGGCTTTACAAATTTTGCAAGTGCCTGAACTACATTTTTGAAGCCCATGACCAGGTTTTAGACAATTCAAACACAAACGAAATCTTTTTGCCCTCTCAAACCGTTCCCTTGAGTTAAGCTTCAAAAACTGAGGACAGTTTGTGATATAATGATTGCTAGAACAAATAACACATTTTGAAGGGGTAATATTGTCAACCAAAAAAGTTTTTATTCCCTTACCACGATTATTATAGTCACGACTATGTTGTTTATCCCCAGCACATTGCTCAAGAGATTCCAAAAGATCAGCTCTTTCTTTCAAAAATTTTGTCATTTGTTCGAGGGTTGGTGAACTATGAGAAGCCTTGACCTGTTCCTATTTTCGAAGAGATACTTCATCCAATTTTGTTGTAATTAAATAGATAATCAAGGTATCCCAAGACTCAGTAGGTTCATTTAAGGTTTTGAGTGCTCGAAGGTGTTTAGAAATGCCATCAGTGAGCCTCTCAAAGCGATTGACGATTCTGAACGAATTTTAGCAAAATTAAAATAGTTATTTATGTATTAAGAGCGAAAAGTACAACTTTTTTGCTCGGAGAGTGAAGTTTGCCGCTCGACGCGAAGCGGATAGCGGCAATCTCTCGAGAGCAAAAAAGTTACTTTTTGCTCGTAATGCATACAACGTTTTTTCTGCAAACGATCAATTTCAAATAATGTGAACCACAACTGAGCGTAACTGAAGTCACAATCTGAAAATTTAAATCAAAGTGACAATGACGTTTTAAATATTTGGTTGAGTGGTGGTAGTTGCTATTGACAGCAAGCGAAAAAATCTTTTTCTACGAGCGTGCTTATTATGTCACTTTCCCGCACGCATTTTGTTTTTGAAAGCTTTACTTTCCCGCACGGCGCGCGTGAAAGTAAATTTAGCGTGCGGGAAAGTAAATATTTAAAGAATGACTGATTTATAATATAATTTAGACTTTATAGTCTGTCTATCTAGATAGATGCATCTGCCTTACAGCCGTGCCAAACATTTTTATCTGTTTTAAGGAACTCTTATGCTTGCCTTTATTGATTTTTGATACAAAATATACCTATAAAATACGTACTTTTTATTCCAATGTCACCAGTTCATGTCTGAAACATTACGTCACGCCAACAATCACACCAAGTTTTCGTCATAACAACCAATTGATTGTTGATTAATTCAGCTGTCATACTGACAAAGATAAAGTTGTTTATGTATTGTATGTTTATTCCTTGTCTATGTTACAATGAACTGGGTCGTAGAAAAAATATTGTTCCTAACTCGTGCGGAAAGTGTCTTTCCCGCACTCGTCAAGCTAGCTACTATATCAAGCACAGTAGGACCTAAATAAGCTCTTAAGTAATGAAACTTCTGTATGTCTGAAAGAGATGAGTTTGAGTGAATTATGATTCATATGTGTCCCTAAATTGGAGTCATGTATCATATTCATCTTTAAAAATTGCTATTTCGATAACAGGTAATTTGACCCCCACTGGGTCTCTCGATGTGTTTGATCGTTAGGCTCATGACATGAAACAGACGAAGCCGAGTCCAAAATACTTGCTCCACCACCATTTGTATGCTTTGTTGCACTCAACGTCAAAAATGTTATAGCTTTTGCCAAGATGCCATAGAAATTAGTCTCAAAATTTTCACGTTGTTGATATTGTTCATCAAGATCATTACTCAGCTCCTCAATTTGAATCTGAAGGTCATCAAACTCGTCTAAAACTTTACGAAAACGGTCTGTGCGTTGTTCCAGCTCAATAAATTTACCTTCATCATCAAATTTGTAGCCAGGATAAGCCTGTTCAAGTTTAGCAACAAAATTGCTACCAAATACAGTAAGCTTTGCCTTGACAGAACCTCGCTTTTTGATTAGCTGATCAAGCTCCATAGTGTCAGACTACTAGTAAACTATATTACCAAATAATGAAGACAATTCAAGACGTGCTTATGTTCGAAATTATCTAATGTGCCACGATTAGCACCAAATAAATACAATTAATACAAGTTATTAATTACGAAATTAATCAAGGCAGAGGCAAGTATCAATTCATGCACTAGGAAACTAACAAAAGGATAATGGAAAGGCCCCACCTCTGTATACTATTTGCCGGCAGCCATCGTTCCTCCAAAGTGTCTGCCAACTTCCAGTTGCAATCCGGTTCGATTAGGACCAAAATATGTTGATAACTAGTGGACTGTGCGAATATTTTTAACGTAATAACAACATTAAGACACTGGAAATACTTTCAATTCAATTTAATTGCCGGTAACAAATTCGAGGAGCTGAGCAAGAACAGACAAAAAAAAAAGTTAAAGTTATGGACAATGGGATTGACATCATATTCGTACTAGTTAATATACTACGAACGTCAATGTTTCCCCACGGACTAAAAGTGCAGCTTCTAGTGACCTATGGAAATTAAGATTAGGCTCACTGCTTGCTAATGCGCACATTCTTCTGCGCAAGAGGACACGCCCACAAAAAAAATAACGTTTTCGGCCGGACGCCCTAGTGCGCTCTCGGAGTATTCTCATCGTTCTATTCGCAATGAGAAAACAAAGGATGGTAGTAATGTCGCAGCGCACAGAGCAGTCTACCGAAAACTCTAGAAGAGAAAAAAAGTTTGAGGTTAGGTCAACTCTGAGTACTTTTTGACATGAAAAGAAAATTTGTAATAACGAAAGATCGAATATTTGTTTTTTTTTGATTATAGGCTCGTACTCGTATTTACTTTAAAACAAATTAGTGTAATAAGTAATAAATACTCATCGGGCGGCTTGCAACATCGCTTGGGGGTAGTGAAAGTGGACCGTTCCCGTCAAAGATCGCGTAGGTTCAAATACTTTGTCCTACAATAACACCAAGACTATCAAGTGTATTGTGTATTGATTTCTTGATACCTGACTCGTAAGCCAAGGCAAGGAAAGGCGACAAAAGACCATCAAGTGTATTGTGTATTGATTTCTTGATACCTCACTTGTAAGCCAAGACAAGGAAATGCGCCAATATTTTATAGTATGGTTAGACTTTTTCTGAACATGAAAATGGTGAGTATTGGGTCTTTTTGAGGTTTTATGATTATAATTAATAAAATTAAATTACATTATTATGGTTTTATTATCAATATCAACTACTGACTATTGTGTAAATGTTACGCGCGTACCGGCCAAAAAAAAAAACCTAAAAAGTTAGGTTAACAGCAAATGACGTTGAAAGCATTACGGCATTGCCATGTGTAAATTATATTCAGGAATAGAACAGAAGCTTATTTTAAATAAATGAGTTTTTAGTTTTTTCTTACACCACACCATGCTAATTTGCCAAGTTAACTAACAGCTCAAACATTTTAGAAACTAAAAATAATTCTTAGTATTTTTTATATTGATATAATACATTATTAGATATTTTATATTTCGGCGAAAACTTAATAAGACATAAAGCTTGGCATCGTCGATTTTTAAAAATTAAGGGGCGGAGCTTGCCAGCCGCGCATGCGCTTTTGTTGCCACTGAGCCGGACTTTTTCGGGCTGAACTTTTTAATGTTACGTTTTAATTATATGTCAATTATTATTTATATGATTGACATACGGACATAACCTTAAAACTAAAAACAGTCGGGATTTCGGTTCGACCGCGCACCGCTTGCTCGGTGTACACTACACACACACACACACACACGCATAAAAAATGGCGGCGTTGTCGCACCTTTCACGCAGAACGAACATAGTATTTATAATCACTTTTTTGCATATGTAGGGCATATTTAGCCGAATATACTTATACAAAATGAATGTTTTGTATATAGTAATAGGATATATATGTGTGCTATGTGGTATAGTAAGGCCGTATAATATGTATAGTCGTTTTCAGGAAGATATTCATCTAGCCAGCCATGGAAATATCGGTTTTGTACTGGCAGCCCTTCTTCCAAAACTTTTTCAACTGATATCTGGGGAAATTCTTATTTTCTGTTGGTATCTAAGACATTCCGTCAAAATTTAAGAAATGGCATGACGCTTATGTTCTATCCTTGTTTTCTGCACGTATTTTGAGAAAGAGAGCATAATATTACGTATTACGATTCCTTGGAAGCATCTTTGTAAATATTGTGAATGTATTTCTCATATTTTTTTTTCTTATTCCAATTTTCGTGAGTAATTATCAAATAACTACACTGCCTATTATCATCAACTAGTCCTTTATGTTTATAGTACTACTTTTTCTACTCAACAACTCATATAGTGAAAGCAGAAAGTGAAATAAACCTAGGACCTACCACGGATTTGATCCCTTGGAGAATGAAGCTATTATTTAACAATTTTCCTTGCAATTTTCTTAACTCCAGTAGCAGAGCTGCAGCTGCATGCATTGTTTGTTTTTTGACTTTCTATGAAGACTGTAAGCAAAGTGCTTGATACTTGCGAATTGGAAAATGCCACTTGCAGACAATAATAAAACCAAAGAAAAAAAAGAATTGCCCAGTGTCCAGTATTCAAGTCACATCATCAAGGTGCTACTGAATGATTTTGCATTATCCAAGATAAATGAAGAATGATCTTTTGACCATCTCAATTATCCATGAAAGTGCCAAAGGAAGGAGGGACGGACTAACCTAAACAAAACATGTGTGTGTTTCTGTTTATAAATTTAAATGTTCTGTTAAGTGATTGTGTGGGATCCAATTTGAGGGTGACCGTTGTGTTCTCAGTTATACAGAGTGCTAACTATGTAAGTGTTAATCTCTCCGAAGGATGCATAAGTATAACAGTTGTCAAAATAACACTAAATGTTTATATATTATCATACTCCTGTATATCATATTAGGTATATTCATTTTTTGCTAACGTGATTGCTAAGGACTGGGCCTCAAAAGGAGCCTTTTGAAGTTTACATCCTGGGATCTAATATTTGAACCATCATAGATTTTAAGTGTCTTGTATAATATATTACCACAACAACCCTTAGTGTGCCTTTGATGTGGATCTTCTATTCTTAGAAGAAAGCTAACGGCATGTGTATGTAATAATCTTCTTCTGCAAATATAATTTTTAATTATACTTGAGATTTTAACAGAAACCAAGCAGAAACCTTTTATTTTATGTCATGTCATGGTTCTTTCTCATAACTCATTTCACTACAAATTCCAACACAATATCCAAGTTAGCTTGAAAGTATCACAAACACTCAAGTGCATCTTTTAAGCCCAAGATATGTCCTAGAGCCCACATTGAGAAAAAAATGTATACAAGCAACAAGATGACCTGGACCTGCCCTGCACACTTCCGAAATCATGTTATAGTAGACATCCTATAGTGGAAGGTAAAGGCCTAATTTCAGAAAAGTACCAATTAAGTTATAATTTTTTAAATATCTTCCAATATGTGAACAAGTTGGTTGTGAAGTTTTCATAGAATAGAATAGAACAATGAAAGTAGCTGGTACTTGATTTTTTCATAGAATAGAATAGAACAATGAAAGTAGCTGGTACTTTATTACTCCAGCATTCCCCTGACGATTCTCAGCCAACTTAATAAGTTTTTCCATTAAACACATTATACTTGTTTTGCTTTGTATATAAAATGAAAAGTTCTTGCAACTTCAATAGCATTTTTATTCCAGGTATAGTAAGTTATTTGCAAAGGGGTTCTTAATTTCAAACTAATAAATAGCCTTTACTTCTTTCTAAAAGTTACTTCAAATTCTATGTCTATACATAAGTATTATAAGTCGAAACTTTTTCAACCGAGTTTGTAAGAAATGGCCCCTGCTTATGCTATTTAGTTTAAAAGAACTGTAGCTCTCTTTAGTTGAAAATAAATTCCATTCGACCAAGAAACCATTCCAGAAGGGTCTATCATTCTTGACAACTCACTAATATGATATCGAAATTGAAATAAACAATGAGCTTGTCGACTTTGGTTCTGCAACCATGTCAAGATGGTTCCTCATTTCAATTTGAAATGTTTGCTGGTGAGTTGGCCAAAATGATTTTTTAAATGTTCTGCAATGGTTCTCTAGTATGTTGGAACAAACCTAAAATTAAATCAGACAATTAATAAACCACCACACAAACATTTTAGTTTCTTGATATTTAGGTAGTTTAAGAAACTAAATGCTCAATTAGCCAAGACTTCTTTTAGTATAATTAATTTATAATGTAAAATCATATATATTTAACAAAACAAAAAATACACTTCTCTAAATACCTACAAATGAATGAAAGGGTCAATTTTGATCCAACAATGGTGCCAAATGACAACTGAAATGATATAACAGTAAATTTATCAAAATATTCTTTTCTTTATCATGGGGGGTAATCTTCACTAATATTAACTCAAGATCCAAAGTGATCATAAATATGGATGGCATCTGGCATATAGGTACGTATATGAAAAGGCCACTGGGACTCTCATCACAGATCAAGACACAATCCAAATCATATGGCAGTACTTAAATTCAGTCTGGTAGAAAACCATCTTTTCTCAGATGCTTTTGCTGTTTGAAACAATTTTTACTTGACTGCAATCTGCATTCAATTTTAAACTTGGAAAGTGGTAGACTATATAATATTATGTAAGGCATAGGCATAAGCATAGTTAAATGTATGGTCTATTCCCAGGGCATCTGGACACTAAATTAATTTCTGGGCGAGTATATTCGGAACTTTTGGAAATCTTGTTCATGGTTGATGGTCCAGTTCAGTTCTTCCCTCTGCATATGCATACTCATTTAACGCTCGCTTTAGCTGGCAATAATCAATCAGCAATACTCACAACTGCTTGAATGTGGTTTTGATGTCTCAATTTTTGTATTTGTAACTCTACTCTGGCATCTTATTTTGCAGAAGTTGGAGGTTGCAGATGACTTTTCTGGGTCATGGGATGAATTGTGTTAATAGTTCTGGGTGATAGTTAGTCGTTTATTAAGCCAGTTTACTTTTCCTACATTACAAACGCTGAATAATAATTGGATTTGAGCAAAATTTCAGAAATAAAGTAGTTATGTTTGAAAATTACAAAATTTGAGGTTAAAACCCGACAAATGCGTTCGTTAAGCTCCGATCGCACCAATCTCCGATATAGTAACTTTTCTGGTAACTTTTCAATTGTTTTTAAAAGGTGCGTTTACAATGTCATGGGTGGCTAGATGAATATCTTCCTGAAAACGACTATATGTCTACTACACACACACACACACACAAATAATAATATTTTAAGAATATACTATTACCCACTTGATCTTTACCGTGGAGGAACTAGGTATACAACAGAAATTGGACTGTTTTCATAGACAGCTTCTTCATTTCCAAACTAGAGATAACATCAAGAACAATGAATTATTGCAATACCTTTTGAATCTAAAATTTAAGAATTCAAGGTTTTAAGCATTAAAATAATAAGTAATTTAAGATTCTAACCTTGTAATATTCTCCATTTACAAAAAAAAATGAACAGAGACCATATCATAAATGTATAGGCCTTAGACCTACACTCATAGGGGTAATCGTCAAACTCGAGGGTTTCAATGCACATCAACTTTGATGGACTCAGCTTTGTGAAACTTGCTGGGCTCAGATGCTGACAATCCCTCAGACAGTAGCCTTCTAGAAAGAGGGGAGAGGGAAACGACTCTGTCAAGGGTTCCTTATCATACTTACATTTTCCTAAAATCTACTCTCAAGATGAGTGGCATATCGAGTAGCATAACAGAGGTTGTCTGAAACTTGCTATATCAGTCATGCAAGTTAAAACTGGGACGCTAAAGGATAACTACCTACTCTCAAGCTCCACAAATTTATTAGGTCCTTAAGTGATTCTTTGGAATGGAGGCCTTTAAGTGTCACAGATTAGGTCAGCATCAATGTCCTGAGTTTTAGCAGCAGGTACTGACTCAGCTGATGATTTGCATTCGCTGAGACGTGTTTTCTGACTCCTCTCAGTTGGCAATAATAAGAAGCTCCACCTAAAGAATCACTCATATAGGCACTTAAAGGGTGTCTCTTTGAGTAAAATGCTGGGTAATATAGTAGGTAGCTATATAGGTAGGTACAGGCTGTATGATCAAGTATGGAGCACTGCTAAATTTTTGGTTACTCATTATCAATCACCAAGCATATATTGGTCAGGTGGGCACATAGTACTTACAAGGTTTCAGGTGGCAGCTCTAGAGCCATTTGAGAGTATTCCCATCCTTTGTTTTCTCAATGCGAACTCGAAAACAGAACTGTCCTTGGTAGGTGGGTCATGTATTTATACCAACCACCCATAGGTACATTCAACTCAGGATCCAACTGCCATATCCTATTAGAGTTTGCACATCCATCAAACTGTTTGAAATAATAAATAATGAAAATCGAACTACCTACTGTGTCACTGTGCCACATTAATTAATATACTACTTAGGGCTGGTAGTATGAATTTCGATTAATGTATTTGAACAATGATTATCTATGACTTATGTTATTATGACTGTAACATTTGACCGATGATTACTTGATCAAATTCGTGATCGGAATTCAAAATACCGGCCCTTATCTGTTATAAAATGAATGACACTTTGCATTACTTCTTGCATTGAATATTTAGTCCCAAGTTACAACTTTCAGTAGGCCAATAATATATACTGACTGTCAGATTCAGATACTCTACTAAACAGTACTTAAAACTGATACTTATGCAAGGCTTTTGGAGTTATTCGATGTTTTCAATTTTTCATAAACTTATCAGATTAACTTAATTGGTAACAACTAAGAGATTTTAGTTTATCTCATGTTTAAAATTGTAATACCAATTTGCTTGGAATACTATTGTAAAATCAAATAAATCATGCTATATGATCTTTCTCATTACAGCCCTTTAATATTATTTTCTTACATTTATCCTTATTTTAATAACAAACTGATGAACATCGAATGAACATCTGATCGAAGAAGAATTTTCATCTCCCATTTTGATGTGCCTTCAGTCTTTGAATGCTTGTATCTTGTATAAGTATCAAGTTGTTGAAAATATCCTCATTGCAACATTTATTTGAGTCTACCCATTCAATACAGCTGCTAGCTCATCTGGAAACATGTGGAATACCCTTGCGGTTCTTGCAAATGTTGCAGTACAGAATCTGGAATGGAAATACTACATGCTTCTTATCTTATTTTATAAAAGTAGTTGGTCCATAAGTCAGAACATTACTGAAATATTATTCCATCGACAACCATAACAAAAATATAATGAATTAAACAGCTGATGAAAATGACATCTTTGACATGTGTCATTCTGTCATTTCTGGCATTAGGACCGATGCACATTAGGACCGATGTGGATCTCCCCTCCCAGACGATGACAGTGTTGCGACATTTAAGTGCCGCGACAGTAGTGTCACAGTAGTTCATATCTTCATTAGTTTAAGAAAAAATTGTTTTTTTTTTAATTTTACATTTCAAGAGCAGAAGAAAAACAAATGTTCTACTCAGTGCCCATTACATGGGATTGGACTTACTCAACTGTCAACTACAGCTATGCACCCTTGTTTAGATATACAGGATGAGCCCCCAAAACGGCATTATTTCTAAAAATGTTTAAACTTTATTTTCTGAATTATGACTGAATAAAACTGAACTTTGAAGTTATTTGTATTGACCGAAACAGAGATAAATAACAGATAATTGCATTTTTTTAATTTAAGATATGTTTAGGAATAACGGCTAAACTATAGTATTACGTATTACTACAAGGGGTCCTACGTGAGCGTCTTGGAAACAATAATAGACACTTAATTGATCAAAAAGTAGGTCGTCCTAAGGCGTAACAAATTTGTTTTTAAAAACTTAAAAACTTCCGACTGCGTTCGAAGATCTTTGTAAACTTCAAAATCTCAAATTTTTGTAAACAATTCATGTGACAATCAATTCTAGGCCCACTGCCCCCCGTGCCTGGAGCTCATGAATATTTTTAAATTTTACAGTGAGAGGATTTATATGCCGTCTCAAATTATTATGGACTCGGGTGTGCCATGGAATCCAGATGTTTTCCCCTGTATAAATTTTTGACAATGACATTGAGTGAACGTGGCAAGTAAATGAGGTTACAAATTTGACAAATGTCTTAATTATTTGTAAAACGTTGCCAAATTAATCAAAAATTAAGTATCATTCATTCAAAATACTGAGCGTGCCATAAGTAGGCAATATGTGTAGTAGAAAGAAGCAAAACCATGAAATGGGTAGGGGAAGTAAAAAATTCCCAGGATATTATAATTGATAATTAGTTCATGACATTTTTTAATTTTGGTAAATAAAGGACTACTGATATTAGCTCGAACATCCGAACATCATCATATTGTGGTGCTAACTGAATATGACTAACTGACAATTAATAAAGAAATATGCAGAAGCCCCTCTTTCTTAAGAAGATAGAAGTAATAAGGTAGACATATTACTATTTTCTATTCCTAATGAATGGTCGAGAGTGTGAATTCACAACAATTCGCGGAATTTGAACGATTGGGGTAATGTCGGCTTGATGTATGGTAATAAAGTTAAATCATCTTCAGATTATATATTAGTTATTATGAATATTATGTGAAAACATATTTATTATTTCATTCTTCTTCTTCTCTTCTAAAGGTGCCTATCTTCTTATGACGTTGGCGACCACTTTAGTCCATCTTATTCTATTCACTGCAGCTCGGAATAAGTCGGTTGATGTTAGGTCAGTCCATTTTCTAAGGTTGGCCAGCCAGGATATACGCCTGCGTCCAGGGCCTCGCTTACCCTCAATCTTGCCTTGTAGGATTAATTGTAGAAGTCGGTACTTATCATTACGCATAATGTGGACAAGGTAGGCTAGTTTTCTGTTCTTTACGGTAGTAATAATTTCCTTGTCTTCTCTGAGCCTCTCGAGAATCGTGATGTTAGTTGTATGGTATGTGTATGAGAACCGTACCATGCGTCGGTAGCACCACATTTCGAATGCTTCTAAGCGTTTGGTGGCAGCCTCATGCAGTAAGACTCCAGTTTTCTACTCCATAGAGGAGAACACCAAAGACGTAGCATCTGAGAATTTTTATGCATATAAGTATTGATATTAAGAGACAGGTTACAAAGAACTTTCTTAAGGCGGTTAAAAGCTCTTCTGGATTTTTCAATTCGAGTTCTTATTTCATAACTATGATCCCATGTATCACTGATATTGCAGCCCAGGTAGCATATTTTCTCTACTCTTTCCAATGATGTATCGTTTACCGTAAATTGAGCGTTTATGTTGATGTTCTTACTGATAATTATTTCATACATGTCTTCATACAGCCTGCTATTGTGTTAATAAATGGAGAAATATTATCAAAAGGTGTTCCTTTCGACTATTTTTTTCTAGTCCGCGAAAATTAGATCGTTACTGTGCCTACAAAAAATTCCACAACTTGTCGAGAGTACAGTGTTCTTGTTCTAGAGATTCTTACAATAATCCCTTGCCATTTGCTTGTATGAATATATTGACAATGATAATGGAGTAAGTTTAGAACCTAATAACCATAGGAGGTGGCCATATGAAAATGTTATCAATATTTGTGCCGTGGGGCAAATGGGGGCTTTAGTGTTAAAAGATACCACTTTTATAGAAACAACAAAATATCTATTGAACTAAGCAAAATAGCAAGAAAATACCAAAGATGTCTCGAGGTATGACGTTTCTCTCCGTACTCCTATCGAAAGTTGTTATAATATTTTTTTCTACAAAATATATGCTCAAAAAGTTTTTACAAAAATCCATAAAATTTTGTTGAAATCTGTATTAGGAAACCTGCGAAACATATAAGCTCCTAAAGCGGTCTATGCATGAACCTTTCCAAAATGGCATCGCTAACGAAGATCGATTGTGTGGCTTCGGAGATAAACAATTTCAAAGTTCATTCAAAATTTGGCGGGATTCAAAATCAAAATTTCAATTGCTTCGTTTTTTTACAATATTGTTTGCATAATCTAGAATATCTGAGACACTCTGTAGAGTTAATTTTTGATCTCGCATCTTTTTTATTGATGTTCATGTGTAGGTGCAATATTTTATTATTCAGGTTACAATACATAATCACATATTGAGCGTGCGGTTTGTTGATAGATCAACGTTACCACGGAATCGGAGACTGAAGACGATAAGCCTTTGATCGATATACTAAAAGACATAAAGCAGAAGAAGAGGCGCGTGAAAAAGGAGAGGAAAAGACGTCAGTCACGCGGAGACAGCCTTACTATCACAACGGAACCCACCATCGACAGCCCTTCTCAAATGTACCCGATCGATCTGTCCACGCCCAGTTGTTCCAGGTAAAGAACATCAAGTGTCTCGCAGCACTTCCTAGTTTATTGGGGTGGCTTTATGGCGGTTTTAGATTGCCTAGTAGCTCCTCTTCTAGCAGCAGATACCACATTGAGCTGCCCAAGGCGAGGTCGTCGACAGTGGAACTGTCCACGAACGACGGACAATACACGTCGGTGCAGATCGAAACTTCGGCGGGATTAGCCGGTGAGTGAATTTTAAATTCATAATACAGAATGGCAGTATTAGTGTTATGGCATGTTTGGCTAAATCGTATTATTTTCACATGCAGTTACTCTATGACCCAATCATTACGGAACACCCTGTAGAATCTAGATGAAGTAGACAAAATTCGCACATTAATTCAAAATCTATTCATAATAAAAAAATTTGCCAAATTTGTTTATTGATAATTCGTATGTCGCGTTTTTGTATTATATATATATAACCATTGTACGGGGTGTTCATTACAAAACTTTATCTAGCAGGCTATGAAATTTTGACAGAAAAGGATGATATAATCAAAGTGAATGGACTTACTCCATCTTTTGACATTTTACAGCCAACTAGATGAAGTTTTATAATGAACACGGGGCATTTAGATCTAATAGTAGGTCAATGGAATTTATGATGAGGTCGAGATGTCACGCTCCGATTTCAGGCGAATATTTTAGGCTCCGCTTTCAAGCTCCGATTTCAGGCGAATATTTGAATTTGGCGCCGTTTTTTATATTTAACATAATTGGTACATCACGTCAGCTAAACAAAGAGCTATTGTGACCTTGACCACAGTATAAAGAATAATGCATTATGTCAGTACCGTCAGTCGGTCGAAAAATTGAAACTCCCCTCCCCTTGCCCTGTCCGCCCGGCCGCCTGCCCGTGCACCACCAAACAAAGTGTTTGTCCCCTCGTAGCTACTCTAGAAAATTGCGGCAAGCTTTAGTTTTGGAAATATCAAAAGTGCCGACACGAACTGACGATACTGATATAATGTATTATTCTTTATACTGTGCCTTGCTGTGTGTGCTTTGATACGTTTTCTACTGTTTATTTGAAAAACCCGAAATAACCGGATTTGGGATTTCTTTAATAGTTTTTTTTTCAAGCGGACTAAAAGTACATAATTTGTTTTCTCCATATGCACACCTAAAGTGGGCTTTCTAATCCTGAGACCAAAAAAGTAGCAAAAAAGTTCTAGGCAGTAAAAGTAAAGTCAAACGTCACCGCTACTGTCGTGGTGGCGCAGTTGTACATAAACGATTGTCAATATTGTAATTTACGAAAACTTTTAAGCACTAGATACTAGATGGCACTACAGCAGTTGAATAAAAAGAGTAATCGGAGCTCTTGGTGCGAAGGTGCATCCACCCTATGTTTCAGTTTTTGACGCAAATTCTTGGTTGATTTCGCGGATTTCGACTGGTTAGTAGCAGGGATGGGAAAGTGGCACAAAAATTATATTTACGACATTTTCTGCATTTATTACATTTACTACGTAGTAAATGCCGTATGTAGTGAAATATTTGTAGCAAATGTAATAAATCACCTGTTTGGTCCTGGTCATGGCCACGGTCTTTTGGTTGGTCAATTAAAACTTGTCACGTGTCGTGTGTCGACTGTCGTGTCTCCTGTCACTCCTGTCTGTTTAACAAATTATATAACGTTCCTTTTTCTCTTTATTCAAAATTTTTCAACAAAAAGCATGGCCTTTTCCTTTTTATGCAACTTGTCAACTCCTGCCTAGTAGGCAGTCACAAGGAGAACATTTATATTACATAAATAATTTAAAAATAAAGCGATAAAATATAAAAACTCAGTTAAACAATAGTTAGGTTAGTTAATAAAAAATACTTGTAGTGTAGTATTTACTACACTACAATTATTTTACAAATAATATACATTACTAATTAGTTAAGTACCTAGACCCGCTTAAAGAGGATGAGAGAAAATTGCAAAACTGAATCACTCTGAAATAGACTTCATATTTCCTGCATGCTTGAAAAAAAAATAGTATATGTTACTCGGAGTAAATAATCTTTTTGTGCTTCGCCCAGTTGCAGGTATTTTAGTACATTTGTACTAAAATAGAAAGAAATTGGCAACATAGTAAATCACATTTACTACGGTAGTAAATTAGGTAGTAAAAGTAGGAATTTTTTGCCTTTCCATCCCTGGTTAGTAGTTGTAGGTTTTAGTTTTATAATATATAAGGTGTTTGATTAATTAAAACTTTGTTTATCACAACAATCAAAATAAAAATGTTGTTTTTCAGTATTAAGTTTTAACGTTTTACTGATGAAGATGCTAAACATCATTGAACTACTACATTTTTTACAGTTAAAGAAAAAAAATTGTTTCTTTTTTCCCAACATATCAAGGGTCATAACAACCCAAGAACTCACACCCCTCACAACAAAGAAAAAACATATCTTGGGTCTGCCATGGTTATAACACACTGTACACGGTGTCCTAAATTCGATGGGATTTGGGGTTTTCTCGGAAATAGCTAATAGTAGAGAGATGCGGTAAAACGACCCCTGGCTACTTTTTCGAGAAACAAATGATGGTGTGTTCCAAATTTTTTGAGCCCGCTTCGATTCCGATATAATAAATATGTTTATTTAGCAAGTGCTATTTCTTTACAATCAATACAAGACAATAATCCATTACAACTTTACATTGCAAACATTAAGTTATTCGACACCTATGGTAAAAACAATTCAAGAAAAACCAAGTAGCCAAAAAGTTACAGCTAATTGAAAATGACAGGAAAAATTGCTTGTGCCGAACTTTAAGTTGAGCAGTTTAGTTACTGTAACGAGCGAAGTGCACCGTTACAAGGAACCCATTTTCATCTTTCCCACATGTTTAGAAATGAAGGAACTACGAGGAGGTCCCAAAAGGCAGACTTTTAAAAAAAAACCTGTATATCCGAATCGAAGCGTGCTCCAAAAATTTGGAACGCACCATCATTTGTTTCTCGAAAAAGTAGCCAGGGGTCGTGAAAACCGCATCTCTCTACGGTTAGCCATTTCCGAGAAAACCCCAAATCCCATCGAATTTGGGACACCCTATACATATTGACAAAAAATCATATCTATTTCTAAATAATTCTATAAAACCCTATACAACTTGTATTGAACATTTTTATCTAAAATGATAAATAAAAAATTAAAAGCATATTAACGTACGATGAATCACCCTGTAGACTTGTAATTTGAATAGCTTGAAAAAAAACAGTAGCGCGGGCGAGGAGCGGGCGCCGGGAGCCGGAGCGACAATAAAGGTTGGACCTTCGCGTCTCGTGCCCTAGCTGGGCGCTGCAGCATGGCGCTGTCACGAGTGATGTATTAGCTTTTTTGTATTTTTATATTCTTATTTTGTATAAAAGGCGAATAGCGCCGCCGTTAGAGTAGTCTTATTTTAATCGAGCTATAGGTAAGCTAAAGTACCAAACGATAATAGAAAGCTATAAAGTGTTAAGTAGTGAGTTATTTAGTAGTCGAATTGTACTTGTGTGTATTTGTGGGATAAATAAATAGTGTTTTTGTGTTAAATCGTTACACTGGAATATATTCTCGTAAGTTATCTTCAATCCGCCACCCCTGTCTGAGCTATTAAGGCTCTGAGTGCTACTGTTGGAAGGCATTGCAGAATTACCTATTAAAAAAAAACGACGAAATTTATTGTCAGTATGTCACAGTCTGTATTTAGTGAAATAATCCATAACAACCAAGATGTATTTGTTGCTTGACTCAGTCTGAGGAGATGGTCCCGCGACATCAATCTACCCTCTCGAATGGAGCACCCACAGTGTACTGCACCATTGTGCGTGCCTGCGGTGCTTGCGGCATGGGACTGTCACGAGTGATTTATTGATCTGTTTATTTAGAACGCAGTTATGTACGACCTTTTTTTATGTGTCTCTTATTAGTGATTTTTCTTCTAAGAGTATTCTAGGCTTTTCTGTATTTTTAGGATTTTGTATAAAAGGCGAATAGCGTCGCCGTAGAGCAGTCTTATTTTAATCGAGCTATAGGTAAGCTAAAGTACGAAGCGATAATAGAAGGCTATAAGTGTTAAGTAGTGAGTTATTTAGTAGTCGAATTGTACTTGTGTGTATTTGTGGGATAAATAAATAGTGTTTTCGTGTTAAATCGTTACCTTGGAATTATTGAACCCTGAGTTTGCAACAATATGTTACGCGGAGTAAAAGTCTTTTTGTGTTTTGCCCAGTTGCAGGCCTCAGCTTCGCTTCGGCCGTCAATCACAGGCTCTGCACTTCGGCTCAGCACAAAAAGACCGACTTTTACTCCTAGTTACATAATCTACTATTTTTTATTGAAAAATGTGCGCTTTCCATAGCAGACAAAACATAAAATTTAATTAAAATATCTCTTACGCTTTCGGAATGATTATGACCTAGCACCCGTTTGAATTATGCTACATGTTTATATTAAATACTGCTGTTACTGTAACAGAATAGTAGATTATGTCACTAGGAGAAAAGTGGGTCTTTTGCTGAGCCAGAGATTGACGGCCGAAGCGAAGCTGAGGCCTGCAACTGGGCGAAGCACAAAAAGATTATTTACTCCGAGTAACATATACTATTTTTTTTTTCAAGCATGCAGGAAATATGAAGTCTATTTCAGAGTGATTCAGTTTTGCAATTTTCTCTCATCCTCTTTAAGCGGGTCTAGGTACTTAACTAATTAGTAATGTATATTATTTGTAAAATAAATAGAATGTGTTAGAATGGTGGTTTTCAATGTTCAATGGTTTTAATGGTATTAAATCATAACCAATGGTTATGGTAAAGTAAAAGTTTGTAGCATTATTATCAATACTAAATTAATAAAAATCACATTGGCAGATAAATATGATGACGCGCATGACATTTAACAAGCGGAACTCAGAATCCGAGAACATATGCGATTTCGACTAATAACGGTTTCGGGTGGTGCTCTCGAGCGCTCTGAGAGTATTCCTATACTTTGCTTTTTAAAAAAATAATGTAAAGAGGGCAATACACACAGATCGGTCTATATGGTGTCATCTCGAAAATTGTTTATATATGTGCCACCATGACAGTAACGGTGACTTTTTACTTTACTTTTACTGCCTAGGACTTTTTTGGTCTCAGGATTAGAAAGCCCACTTTAGGTGCGCGTATGGCGAAAACAAATGACGTACTTTTAGTCTGCTTGAAAAAATGTTTTTTATATCTTAAAATAAGGGATATTATAATTTTTCAGATACTTACGAGCCATCTACGTCAAAAACCAAAATCAAAATAGTGCGAAACGGACGCACTAGTCCTCAACATTCCATCTATCGGGAGCAGGAAGAGTCGAGTAGCAGCACGGAACCGTATAAGTTGCCCGCTGTGAAGAGCGAAATTAGGTGACAAAAAAACGACATATTTGCTATAAAAAAAAAACTACATAACACTATTGGCTAAATAAATTATTAAGAAAAGTTTTTTTGTTACATGATGCACCAATATTCAAATCATTTGCATAACATTATTTTTTCTGTATCCTAAATTTTCTACTATACCTTTAGTAACTAAACAGAAAAGGGGTATAGGTGCAGAGTTGTTAATAACAATCTGTTTTTTCAAGGGAAGTAAAATATAACGAAAATCCTGGGCCGAGTACAAGCAGAGCCACACCACTCGTTCTGAGACGGGAACACAACAAGTGGTATATTTCCCACGAATCTGAGTCTTCAGATTATTAGCATAGACCATACCCTTAATGAAGGACTGTTTCAAATCAAAGAGTAACACTAGTAAATGATAATGTTTTTTATTTAATTATTTATCATTATTCTTGTATTATTATTTATTCATTGTAAACAGGCTCTACTTTAGTGTTGCAATAATTAACTGGAAAGGATACAAACTAGTTCAAGCAACATTAAACTGCTGCCATTTTAAATAGATTAGTTGTTTCCTTTGGTAATTCCTTATGTGACATGTCTATGATGTATAATAAGAATAGGTAATTTTGGTAAACCAGTAGATATAGTTGCAAAACTAAGTAATATTTTGTAGAAATTGATTAATTTAGTGATAAAGGAACATAATTAGCCTTCTGAAAGTTTTTTAGGATGAATGTTCTGAATTTGTGGTAACACTGATGTAGAACTGATGTTGAATTTGTGTTACACAAATTCAGAACACATGTGAGTGATGATTGAATTGAATAACCTAATTTATATAGGCAGTTACAATAAACATTAATATTTTATATTGCCACAACCAAGTGCATTATTTATCCTCCCTTGCAGTGATATGTGTGATAGTGAAAGTGAGTAAAGAATGACCGGTTTTATATCGCTCTTCGCAGAGTGTTGAATACGGTTGATTTAATAGCTGTAATAAAGTTGAAAACAATATCTTTCGACTCGATATCATATTCCGCACCAACGGGTTCGTGAGACCGTCATATAAATAATAATTGACATATAATTATAACATAACATTAAAAAGTTCAGCCCGAAAAAGTCCGGCTCAGTGGCAAAAAAGCGCATGCGCGGCTGCCAAGCTCCGCCCCTTAATTTTGAAAAATCGACGATGCCAAGCTGTATGTTTTATTAAGTTTTTGTCGAAATATAAAATATCTAATAATATATTATATCAATATAAAAAATACTAAGAATTATTTTTAGTTTCTAAAATGTTTGAGCTGTTAGTTAACTTGGCAAATCAGCATGGTGTGGTGTAAGAAAAAACTAAAAACTCATAATTTATTTAAACTAAGCTTCTGTTCTATTCCTGAATATAATTTACACATGACAATGCCGTAATGCTTTCAACGTCATTTGCTGTTAACCTAACTTTTTAGGTTTTTTTTTTTTTGGCGGGCACGCGCGTAACATTCACACATTAGTTAGTTGATATTGATAATAAAACCATAATAATAATTATAATAATGTAATTTGATTTAATTAATTATAATCATAAAACCTCAAAAAGACCCAATACTCACCATTTTCATGATCAGAAAAAGTCTAACCACCAACCATATCCTATAAAATATTGGCGCCTTTCCTTGTCTTGGCTTACAAGTCAGGTATCAAGAAATCAATACACAATACACTTGATAGTCTTTTGGCGCCCTTCCTTGCCTTGGCTTACGAGTCAGGTATCAAGAAATCAATACAAAATATACTTGATAGTCTTTTGGCGCCCTTCCTTGTCTTGGCTTACGAGTCAGGTATCAAGAAATCATGTGTTATTGTAGGACAAAGTATTTGAACCCACGCGATTTTTGACGGGAACAGTCCACTTTCACTACCACCAAGCGATGTTGCAAGCCGCCCAATGAGTATTTATTACTGTTACACTAATTTGTTTTAAAATGCGAGCCTATAACCAAAAAAACAAATCTTCGATCTTTCGTTATTACAATTTTTTTTCCATGTCAAAAAGTACTCAGAGTTGACCTAACCTCAAACTTTTGTTCTTCTAGAGTTTTCGGTAGACTGCTCTGTGCGCTGCGACATTACTACCATCCTTTGTTTTCTCATTGCGAATAGAAGGATGAGAATACTTCGAAAACGCTATTTTTTTGATGGGCGTGTTCTCCGCATACGTCGTCGTAGTATATTAACTAATACGAATATGGAGGCCGTTACTGTTACTGTTTTCCTGAAAATCGGAAAACACGATGAGGAGAATCGATAAATAACAACAACATCCTTATCTTCTTAATGTCAATCAGAAAACAGTCCATTCGGTTCGACCTGCTTGTTGACCGGGTGTCGTTCGCTCGGTATAACTTGCAGAGTATGGCATCAATACAGTGTGTCCAGTGTAGGAATGATTTCTTTGCAATATTATCTAAAAGTTGGTCTTCCGTGTATTGGGAACTCGGAAACTATAGGAGCTACGAAGTCGGTTAAATGGGAAAAGTTCTAGATAATTATGTTACTAATGTAATGCAAAAACGGGGGGGCTGTTCAAGATCGGGTTTTTGAGAAATTTTGGGAAAACCAAAATGGTGCATTTTTAAAAAAGTGTTATAAGTCCTTTAGTGTAAAAGATATTCGAAATTTGTGAAAACATTTCTGAAGCAACTTTTTAAGTGGTTTACACCTGTAAAGGGAAAATTTCGATACAACGTTTCGGTTTTCTGGAGCCATTATCAACTTCTGTTTTTCTTATGACGGCCATATTGGATTTTTACACTTGTTTACAGGGGAGAAGAAATGCATTTCAATAATGTATAACAACCCTAGTAAAGTTTTATAGCATTTTAAAAAATCAAGAAAAATATAGTTTTTAGTAGTAGGCCATGGACTTGACAGTAATATGTGGTTATTATCGCGAATGCTTAAAAACAATATAACAATGGCTGTAGAGGTCACAGATATTCAATACAATATTCCCACAATATTTGTTGAATGCAGAGTTCTTAAAAATTAAATTGAAACAGCTGGAAATTATTTACTTAAAGTAAGGGAAATTTTGACATGCGGGAATTTGATTTCCAAGAAAACAGAAATGTTCAAATTTCTAAAACTGACTACGAAGGAAAATATGCGGAACGAGGAACGACCAGCATGGTTTAAAACAATTCAAGTCTTGAAGTCTATAAATTTATTAAATTAAAAAGAAAAATTTCTTACTTCAAAGTCAAGCACCTAAATGAGGAATACACGAGAATGGCTCAATTGAAAAACAGATTGTTGCAATCGGGCATAGAATTTCCGTTAGAGCCACCGAAATCGATACCGTCTTCTCAGAGTGGTTTAAATGTCGTCGCGACCATTTTGAAGTCTTTAGATACCGTCAAAGTAGTTTGGTTAGATGGAAGGGGGACTAACGTTGACGTATCCACATAAGTTAGGAAGTTACCTAATATTGTGTATGTACAAATGGCTAACTCAAAAAAAAAAAAATAATTATTGAGAGTAATATTCCGTTATCGTGTATTCCGCATTTAGGTACTTGGCCTTGAAGAAAGAAAATCCTTACTTTAAGTAAATAATTTCCAGCTGTTTCAATTTAATTTTTAAGAACTCTGCATTTAACAAATAATGATCGGTCACCTCTACAGCCATTCTGATATTGTTTTTAAGCATTCGCGATAATAACCACACATTACTGTCAAGTCCAATCCATGACCTACTAATAAAAACCATATTTTTCTTTATTTTTGAAAAATACTACAAAATGTTTTTAGGGTTGTTATACCAAATTTCAATTACCTTTTAAAATAGAACTTAAAACAGTTTTCTAAAAATTGCACAATTTTGGTTTTCCCAAAATTCCTCAAAAACTCGACGTAAACAAGTGTAAAAATCTAATATGGCCATCAAAGAAAAACAAAAGTTGATGATGGTTTCAAAAAACCGAAACGTTGTATCGAAATTTTACCTTTACAGGTGTATTCCACTCAAAAATTTCACCATTTTCGATTATCTTTTAAAATAAAGGATTTATAACAGTTTTGTGAAAATGCACCATTTTGGTTTTCCCAAAATTTCTTAAAAATCCGATTGGTTACAGCCACCCCGTTTTTGTCATTGTATTACTAACATAATTGTGTAGAAATTTCCCCATTTAACCGACTTCGTAGCTCCTATAGTTTCCGAGATCCCAATACATGGAAGACCAATTTTGGGACACACTGTATACAACGTCATAATTTTTTGCTTAATCAGGGGTAAAATAATAAATAAAGCAATGTCTGGTTCCCATGTGGATGAAGAAACCTTAATTATCTACCCCTGCTGCCGAAACAAAGAGCAGCAGCTGAAGCCGTTTTGCTGTGTTGTGTGCAGCTCCATAGTCCACAAATCCTCCGAATCCTCCGGGAGCAGGAAAAATAATTGGACTCACATAGAAGGATAGGGGAGAGGAAGGTTTGAGGATGACGTCTCGGTGATATGAAAGATTACTACAAGAAGGAACTGAATCAGTCAACCATTATAAAGCAACTTCAAGAAAGTTTGCTTGAACTAGCCTCAGCGCACCCTTTAATGACACCCCCCCCCACTGATAAAGAAAAACCCCTTCAGCAAAAATACCATGGCATCGCAAACTGTTCAATCAATTCGTAAAGAACACTGAAGTACAGACAGACTGCCTCGTGCTGCCGCGCCTCCCTCCCACCCAGTTTCCGGGTCTGCTTGACTCGCAGCAACTTGACGATGAGCCGCTGGGAGACGCACTTTACGTTCATAATATGCTCAGAATACAAGTCTCCAAGAGTACGCAGACTGAGGATGATGCATTATCTAAAGAACTCCACAGGCATAGATTGGAAAAGGAATATAGAGCAAACTCGATGCTACTGTCAAGAGTGGGGTGATTGAGGCTGGCATAATCCTCCGAAAGGGAGAAGGAGCGTTTGTGTGCAGAAGTGGAACAACTGCATCATAAAAGTCTGCGCCCTCCACACTTTCCTTATGAAAACTAAAGAACTCATCTGACCTGCAGCCCTCGTAGGAACACCATCACTCACGAAGCGAAACTGGGGACGTGCCCCTAACTGTAAATGAGACGTATAGGAAAAGAGTCGTTGTGATGGGCAACTCTAGCATCAGAAACTATTCTGTTGTCCTGGGAAAAATCCTCGACCCCGAGAGTGATTCAGGGTATGCTGTGACTGGATTTGTTTATGATGGGATGCCTGTCGGGCGGCTGGCCGAAAAGGCTTTCGGGCTCTCACATGGGCTCTCGGCTGACGAGTCACGTATAGTTGGCCTTGCATGGCAAAAAAGTCCCTCATCGCTCAGACCTCAGGACTCTGCTGTCTGGTGGGAAAAAACTAATTATATGCGTTAAATGTGACTTCTCACATCCTAAAGAAAAGTACCTACTATAACAATCATAATGAATTATATATCGGTATTTTCTATAACCAACAATGCCTCCATCCGGGTTATATCTAATCTCTATCTAAAAAACCGCAGGAAATATTTCTTGTACGGTCACCGTAAATTGATTTCTTTATACAGGGTGTTTTGGCAAAATTTGGCAAAAAGTTCATATAGACATAAGTCCAAAAACGCTTCGTTACTAAGATACAGCGTGTTAAAGTTTGAAATTATATTTTATTTTACTCTTATGGCGCCTACAATTTTTGAGATATTTTGTTCCAATTTGGAGTATGAGAGCCAAACTTGGCTTCTTGCATTATCTTCGTATCTTCAACTGTTTTCGAGAAAAATCGATTTTAAAATCCACTGACAGGCGACAAAAAATGTATTCAGAATCCATAATTGTTTAGAAGGCGGCCATGGATATTACCGCCATGTAAAAACAAACGAATAGAAAATGTCAAAAGCGACAATTTGACTTACACAAGGCTTACATTCGAGTGAGAGTACACTTTTTAAACTAGTGATATGAAACTTTTTTTTAATTACGAGTAACACCAAAACTTAAGAACACTGTTAAAAAAATACAAAGCGCATCAATAAATTGCAAAAGTTCACAAAATGGTAGAACGGCGTCAGAGAAAACTAAACAATACACACAAACAACAGAACAAATCGCATTAAGAATGATAACCAAGATAAGACACCCCGAAAACCCGCTGCATAATCCTTCCAACCAACTACTCTACGAACGCACTCACATGACAAAAATAAGTGAAAGACTGATACAACTTCAGACTAAATGGAAAAACAACCCACACAATATGACTCTACTGAACCCACTTTGCTTAACAAGACAAAATAGACAGTCCCGCTTCGTTTTCCCTACAACCACCCTAATGGAACATTTCCAAACGTAGAGAGGCCAAGCTCAGAAATGAGTCGCTTTTCTTCCTTTCCCTAAGTTTGTAATATTTGTATATGGAATTCATTTGTGTAATATTATAACATGGGCAGAAAGACCAAATGGTCGATAGCCTATTTCCCTGGAAATAAAGATGTTATATATATATGGTAGAACGTCCCTACTTCATTAAATGTTCAAATATGTTTCCATTCCCTTGGATACACTGATATTTTGCGAAGCGCGAAGGATCTGAAAATGTTGCTGCGTTAATTCATCTGCAGCATTATTAGTTCTTAGAAGTAAAGCTTCCCGTCAATTTACTTTGGTTGAATACACCATGTTATTCAGTTGTCCCCAAAGGTAATAATCCATCGGATTTAAATCCGGAGATCGTGGCGGCCATGCAATTGGACCACCCCTTCCTATCCATCTGTCTGGGTAATTGTTATTAAGCCAAGTCCGTACATTGAGTCCATAATGAGCCGGTGCTCCGTCATGTTGATAGTATATTTCACGGCGTACATTTAACGGGACATCTTCCAATAACTCTGGCACTTCATTTTGAAAGTGATGCAAATAGACGTTGGCGTTTAATCGGTCGGGAATCACAATTGAACCAATCAGAGTATCTCCGATAATCCCAGCCCAAACATTTATTGAGAACTTGTTTTTAAAATTAGTGCGCCTAACTGCTTTCGGATTTTTATTAGCCCAATAATGTGTGCTGTGAAAATTAAACGTCTCTTTTCTACTTTTTCTCATCGGTCCATAGATATTTCGTAAGATGTGTTCATGGTTTAAAACCCAACGGCAAAATTTGACTCGTTTAGGAACATCCTCAGGTTTCAAATCTTGAACTCTTTGGTAATGATAGGAATAGAGATTCTGCATTTGGGTCATTTTTCCCAGCTAAAATTAAATTTTGCGATACTTAGTACCTTAAGGTACGTTTCTACCAGAGGAACAATAAGCAACATGTTTGTACACTAAGCTTCAGAAATTTTAGGACCATTTTGAGAAATAAGCAGCAGAAACTCAAAAGTTGACCAATATTTCTTCAGTGGAAATGGGGCCTTACACTTTATTTGAATTACTTTATGCTATTTTTAAACGAACTTAAGCTTACATTAGATCTTGGTGTACCAAAGATTGTAGAAAGCGGTCGGAGTCCAATTTGAGGATTTTCTTCAATATGATTTAATACCCTGTCTTAATCATAATCTGCCATAGGACGACCTTGGGACGCTCATTTAAACGCCTATGAGACGTTTAAATGGGCCGTATTCTACTAAACTTCTATGCACTCTTGGAAACACTATAATAGGGACGAAGCGGGTATCGTCTGCGGTACTCTCTCAATGCCGCCAGAGAATTTCCGTTGCAGTAACCATAAATGAAATGAAACAAAAATTTAAGTCTTGTTCAGGAATATTCAACACAATGACAAATGTCACTTTTGACATTTTTTCGTTCGTTTGTTTTTACATGGCGGTAATGTCCATGGCCGCCTTCTAAACAATTATGAATTCTGAATACATTTCTTGTCGCCTGTCAATGGATTTTAAAATCGATTTTTCTCGAAAACGGTTGAAGATAGGAAGATAATGCAAGAGGCCAAGTTTGTCTCTAAATTGAGCAAAGAATACAAATTTCAAAAAATAAACGTCCAGTGGCGTACCATTAAAAAATTGGGGTAATAAAATAAAGCTTGACCCCAGAAAAAATTAGACCCTGAAGATTTTGACAATCATTTGAAAATTCTGTCTAGGTAGATCATAATTTGTTTCACATACTCCAAATTGAAACAAAATATCTCAAAAATTGTAGGCGCCATAAAAGTAAAATAAAATAGAAGTTCAAACTTTAACACCCTGTATCTTAGCAACGAAGCATTTTCGGACTTATGTCTATAGGAACTTTTTGTCAAATCTTGCGACGCTGATTACGGTGTTGAAATATTTTGCCCTAAGTTTGGGACACCCTGTATGTGCGCAATGCTGATGCAATAAAAATGCATATAAATAATAATTAACGCGCGTTACATTTACACATTAGTCAGTTCATATTGATAATAAAACCATAATAATAATTATAATAATGTAATTTAATTTAATTAATTATAATCATAAATCCTCAAAAAGACCCAATACTCACCATTTTCATGATCAGAAAAAGTCTAACCATCCTATAAAATATTGGCGCCTTTCGTTGTCTTGGCTTACAACTTACAAGTCAGATATCAAGAAATCAATACACAATACACTTGATAGTATTTTGGCGCCCTTCCTTGCCTTGGCTTACGCTAGTCAGATATCAAGAAATCAATATACAACACACTTGATAGTCTTGGTGTTATTGTAGGACAAAGTATTTGAACCCACGCGATCTTTGACGGGAACGGTCCACTTTCACTACCACCAAGCGATGTTGCAAGCCGCCCGATGAGTATTTATTACTTATTACACTAATTTGTTTTAAAATAAATACGAGCCTATAATCAAAAAAACAAATCTTCGATCTTTCGTTATTACAATTTTTTTTATGTCAAAAAGTTCTCAGAGTTGACCTAACCTCAAACTTTTGTTCTTCTAGAGTTTTCGGTTGAGTGCTCTGTGCGCTGCGACGTTACTACCATCCTTTGTTTACTCATCGCGAATAGAAGGTTGAGATTACCCCGAGAGCGCACTAGGGCGTCCGGCCGAAAACGCTATTTTTTTCGTGGGCGTGTCCTCCGCATATGTCTTGCGCAGAAAAATGTGCGCATTAGCAAGCAGTGAGCCTAATCTTGGTTTCCACAGGTCACTAGAAGCTGCACTTTTAATCCGTAGGGAACGATTGACGTTCGTAGTATATTAACTAGTACGAATATGTAAAAATGAGAATAGTGCTCAGATAACCGCCGACCTTGGGGACCTGATGTGGGGCCTTCCGGTGCTCCGCGAGTATCCCAATCAACGACAACCAAACGTTTTTTAGACACAAACACTTCGCTCGTAAACTTGGTGTGATACAACTTAACATACAATCAGTACGCTCTCCAAGGCTGAAGAGCTTGAACTGTTCATTAACTCTGCCGACTATCCGAACCTAGTGATCCTTGTCGAACACTGATTGAACCCTGACGAACCATGTTCTGTGCCTGGGTACACCGTGGTGAAGCGTTTTTCTCGTAGTGTGTACTCCCATGGCGGGATCCTAAAATAATGGTTTTAAAGGAAACCTTGGAGAAATATAGGTTTGTTCCAATCACTGGTCTTGACCAGTTGTTTGAACTTTGTACAGTTTATCTAGTATTTTAAAACTCTGTGATAGCATTGTACCGTTTGCCAAGTTCCTCAGTTGCCTGGAAACTGTTTTGAGCCACATTTCTCTGAAAGCAAACATTTTACTAGTTGGAGACTTTAGCCAGTCCGATCACCATGCGGTAATCTGCCACATCCCGAATGAGTCCTCCTGTCTTCCTCAAGGCACACTAAGATGGAGCGAGGTAGAATATATTGTAAAAGAAGCTCTGAGAGATTTAGAGCATTAAACGATGAAACTGACTGGGGAAGTATTCTGACGGCTGGTGATCCACTTCGCATGTACCTACCATGAAACATTGTGCCGTAATTTTGAAAGGGCATTTC
The DNA here is from genome assembly GCA_951812265.1 of Taphrorychus bicolor. Lineage (NCBI taxonomy): Eukaryota > Metazoa > Arthropoda > Insecta > Coleoptera > Curculionidae > Taphrorychus > Taphrorychus bicolor. Next base: position 4,235,099 of record OX638301.1, read on the forward strand.
CAGTAGTTGTCCTTAAGTGTGAAAAGAGAAAGCCGTGGCTCACCAGGGGACTGCATGTTTCTGCTGGTAATTTGAGATTGCTCCGCTCTCTGCGCAGCTTTGCAGGGGACAACTTAGCTCTGGAAAGTTACTATATGAAATATCAAAAAATTTTTAGGAGTACTGTTAGGATTTCTAAAAGATTGTACTGTGCCAATAGAATCAACAACTCTAACAATAAGGTGGCAGAGACCTAGAGGCTGGTGAAAGAGCTCAGGGGGACACCGAGGATTAAATTATTATTATTTTAAATTAAATTATTATTATCGCGGAGTGGGGGTCTCACTTGCTGGTGGAACTGCCCCGGGTACACTGCAGCTTAATTTCGACGGACAGTATGCGTTGAAACATTCTTTTTCGGCCCTGCTACTCTTGATGAGACCAAAGAAGTGTTTGTTTTACTTAAGAACAAACGAGCAGCGGGATGGGGCGGGCGGTCTTTGACGCTGTTCATGATCTTGCCTGAAACTGCCTTGGGAGACCTGGTGGAGGGGATCGACTGTTCTTTTTCTAGTGGGCATTATCCTGATTGCTTCAAGAAAGTTCTTGTAATTGTAATTCCAAAGTTTAAAGGGGGAGACCGTGAGAGTTTATGTTATTATCACCCAATAGCTCTCCTTCCTACACTGTCCAAAATAATTGAAAAGATAATGAGCTTGAGGATGTTCTCATTTCTTGAGCGCAGGGAACTGCTGAATCCCCTGCAGTTTGGGTTTCGCCCTGGCAGGGGTACCACTGGTACTAGTGATGCCTTGTTCTCGTTCCTAGATCACCTCTACATTCAACTAAACAACGGTGAAAACTGCGCACCTGTATTCTGCGATCTCACGAAAGCATTTGATTGTGTCAACCATGCGATGCTGCTGAAGTGTATGCGTTTAGGTAATCGCAGTGCTGGCTTCGCTCGTACGTAGTACGCGTAGTAGTATATAGTAGGGTGCACAAACCATTGTTGTTGGTGGGGCCGCCTCGATGGAGCTTTAGGGGGAGTCAGAGGTGCTTCAGGGCTCTACCTATTGAGGGTGTCTTCCCTCTTATTTGCTGATGATACTACCATCTTTTGGACAGATGCCAATTCTGTCCAAAGTCTGTCTCAGTCTGAGATCCATCATAAATAATGAGCTAACTATTATTAAACAATGGTGTGACGCAAACCAACTCTCACTTAATCTCAATAAAACATGTGCTCTAGGTTTTGGGTGTGAGATTAATGACATATGCCTGGGGAGCAGTCCTGTTGGCTTCTCTGGGGTGACTGGACTCCTGGGACTTGCTCTGGATGAAGGACTGAAATTTGACAGCCATGTGATGAATGTGTGTGGCAAGGGCTGCTATGCCGTTCGGCTAATCTATAACGACATTGGGCCTTCTGTTGCCCACCAGGTCTACTTTGCACTTGTCTAATCTCATCTTCGATATGGCATCTGCTTCTGGGGCTCATGCTCTTCTGAGTTTTTCCACAGGGTATTCGTTATAAAAAGAGCTGTCAGATTTATCTCTGGGGCTCGTTCTTGGGAATCTTGTCGCCCCCTGTTTATCAGGCTGACCATTCTCATACTCTACAGTCTGTATATCCTGGAAACAGTACGGGGTGTTCATTATAAAACTTTATCTAGCAGGCTATGAAATTTTGACAGAAAAGGATGACATAATCAAAATAAATGGACTTTTGTTTCTCCATCCTTTTCTTTTGATATTTTACAGCCAACTAGAAGAAGTTTTATAATGAACACCCCGTATGTTTGATTTAGGAGGTATGGGCAGGTACTGTTGTTACCCAAACGCTACAATGAGCGGAGACCACATACTTTCAGCCTGCCTATATCGCCCATAGTGAGAGAGTGAAGCGATCTATTGTGTATAACATAGGGAGATTGTTCACCGTCTTCCCAGCAATTGAGAGGTGAGAGGACGCTTTGCAAGATTTAGACGACTTGTCAGATCAATCTACAATAAGTGACTGTATGATCAGTCTACAATAAGTGACTGTGACCCCCCAGCGAATTGGTCTTATGTATTATGTATGGATTTTGTTGTTTGATTGACGTCATTAACCTGATGTACCTATACTTTTGATAATTTGTTTTATACTATTTGATAACTTTCATCTTAAACTGTTGAAAAGTGTTCCTTTACCCTTTAAGATTCATCAAAGAGTTGTTTAACTTGTGACAATAAAGTATATATTAATGGTTGATTGGAACAAATAATTTCATTTAAAGCTAACACATTTTTATTTGTTTATATACTAAATAACACAGTATGAGTACAACTAATAAATCAATTATTATAAACCAAAATCAAATCTTGTTTTGTAAGTAACTAAAATTTTAAATCTTACTTAACTATCATAATTAAATTGATCCTTACTGTACAAATACACAAAAACCAATGTGTGTATGTATGCAACATTTACACTGATGGAAATTTTAAATCTTAATAGTCTAAAGTGGGGAATGAACAACAATTAAAAAATACTGCAAATCAGTTAAATCTATGGTTGCCAATCGATTTTGTGACACTAAATGTAAATGATTCCCTTTAAACACTTAAGGATGACCTGTTGTTCAGCCAGAACTGATGGGCTGAAACTGCCAAAGTGATCAGGTAGAGCAGGGCTGCAATCCAACAATTATAGGCATTCTGAAACAGTTGCAACCTTGAGACAATGCTTCTGAGAGTTTTACAGTGGCTTGTTTAGTTGATATCTTTACATTCTTCTGAGAGGCAACAAATGGCACACCTTAGTTTTGCACACACATTAAAATAGTATTATTACCAGACAAGCAAGTCTGATCAGACCTAGCAAAACTCTTTGTTGAACAAACGAATGTGGTCTGTGCATGCCTCCATTAGACTGTCAATTGAAATGAACAGTTTAAATAGGAAACTACCATAATTCAATTGCTTTATTTAGGTACAAGGACGAGCTTATTTAGGTTGCCCTTAGAATATTATCGCCTTATTTAGCTACAAGGATGAGCTTATAGAGTTTGCCCTTACATCTACTGAAGTATCCCTTACCTGCTGATAGCCATGCGTCATTTGTGAGTAAAAATCGTTGAGATCTACGTAAGACTCAACTTCTGGTATGTCTTCAGCAAGAGCCACTGCTTCAATATAGTAGAAAATCCCCATAAGGGCCTGCCCAAAGAATTTACATTGAACTATGTGTTATCGATAAGTAAACAAGGCTTACCAGTTGAATTATACCCCAAGCGCTTATGATGAGGCCGCACAAGGACAGTTTTGGTCCGCAAATTGCCATGTTTTTTGTATAATTTAGGTTTTTCTTTTGAGAAAAAATTCCCGAAAATAAATTTTGGAGTTCAACCTACAAACGTCATGTGATTATTTGACGTATTGGGGTGGTGATTTTATATTGACATTGACAGAAATCTTGTGATTATAAGCGCTTTCCAGCTTACCGTAGAAGAGAAACATTAGATATTATAGCGTTTTCTTTTGGTAAAACCGGACAGCACTAGTGCTGCACTGTTGTGAATTGTATAAGCTTTTTTTGCGAGAAAACGGTTTTAAACGGTAGTTACCGTATATACCTTAGAAAAGGTAAACCAGAGGAAGTAGAATACGAGGCAGGGGTCTGTTACCACTTTGTTCCAATCTGTCAAGTGTGAAAATGCCAGTGACGTAGCATTAGTAATGGAGCACATTATTAAGAAAATATTTTATTAAAAATAATAATGGAACAAAATTACTATTTGTAACATTAGTAATATTATACGTAATATTATTAGCAAACATCGACTTATTATTAAATAATTAAAAATAATTGTGAATTAATAGTCGTTGATAACCCTGGGATTACATCTCTTGCGCCACTGGAAAAACTGCTCAAAAATTTAAATAAAAAAACTGTCTACAAGTTACAAGATTAGAAAATTATTTCCCAAAATAGCATTATTGACTTCACTGCGGTATATACTAGATCATATTTCGAAGATTCGGATTTAAAATAACTAGTTTTTAGAGTTATTTGTACTTGAAATAATTTAATTGTTGGTGAAAACGTCATTATCTGTTTACCTGTGAAACGTAACTCCAGGCTCCTTTCTATAGCCGCTGCTTTTATAACCGTAATCTGCACATCCCACCATTGTAAACAACACAATTATTTATAATATTAAAGTCTTGCAAAATGCAAATTTCGTGCAGGATGTTATGCAAACTGACCTCTCTGTTTGCATATGAGTTCATGTGTGGAAACGTGGCAACTCTGTAAGCCATTTTTCGAAGCTTTTAAGCTTTAATCTTATGGAAGTTTTTTCTATTTTTCGGTTTTCTAAATAAACCAGCCCCACGATGCCCTAAATGCACATATGTTTGCAATAATTTTTATTTTTGTCAAGAGCATTTCTTTTGTTAGTGTTGGACAGGCACTTTCACCATTTCTTGGGAATTCCGGCCATAAAACATGATACCCTACAATTGCCCTTCTTCTTTACCCGGCAAAGGCGCCTTTTTAATGGTTTATGGCCCTTGAAAGAATTTCAGACCTGTACGTGACCCGAACAATAGTTTAGTAATTAAGGCGATTTTGCGAATATCGTTAATTGAAATTAAAATCTTTTTCTCTCAGCAGATAGAGCTTTTAATTTCTGATCCTTTGATTCTAAATTCGAGCAATTAATGTCTTAATTGACTGAGCCAGGAAATTAACATTTAATTTCAATGAAAAGCTTTGATTGTCAATTAAACTATGCATGTGAGGTGTCATTTTGAAGAGGTCCAATGATCAGATTTTCAATTTTCTTTTTCCAGCACATTTTCCAGAAAAGCTCTTTTTCTGAATTCATGCCCGCGAATTCCGAAGCGCCATATAGCCACCACTGGTCAGGGTGGTATCGATTTTTTCCGACAGTACCCTTTCGGGGATGCGAGGTACCGAGGGGGTGGCCAAAGAGAAGATCTTCGACGCTCGAAAGAGAAAGGCGCGTTTTGAACTCAATATAGTTACGATCAAAAAGCGACGATTAACCGGGAAGACAAAAAAGTTCAAATTTTACCGCGAGAAAAGTCCTTGGCTCCGCCGTTCTGATTATCGCCAATTCGTAATTTTTCCCTCTTTTTGAATCTCGCTTTGGAAATCCGCGCTAATTGTTTGTGTTTTTGATTAGTGCCAAAACACTTAATTCGGTTATTGCTCGCCTACGAAAAGTTTCGTGGTGTTTTTCGGTTGCGTCATATAGTGTCAACCCACCTCTGCCCTTTTCCTGAATAGGCCATTTTCTTGCAGATAGCGGATACTTTGCAGACGCAGGAGACTACCGGCAATTAAGTATTTGTAGAGTCGTTGTAGAAGTTGAAACCTTTAGTATATTATAGTAGTGTTTTGCTCACCATAATATCGAGGATCCCAGCTACTGGCAGAATTCTGTTTTCTTCTACACTGCGTCATTAGTTTAGTTTTCTTTGTTCTGTTTATTTAATTTAGTAAGAAATCGTGTACCCGTCAAGCACGTTTCTGGGGACCACTGAGCTTATCGCGAAAAATTCACGTCCGCCGCTATTTTATTTCAGATTCCTGAGAAAACTAAGAATTGTCTTTTTTTTTTCCTTAATTACTATTCAATTAGTTTTTTTTTCTTTTTTGGCGTTTTGCAGGTTTTGGCTTAAACAATAAGACCTTGCTGGCATCCCCAATTATTAAATTTTACATTAGTTAAATCAGGGACCTAAGGGACAATAGATCCTTTCCAAGAGTTGGGTCCCCCTTACAGCGTGGTAAAAGAGATTTGGCGCAAGAAGATACGTTGGACTTAGAACATCCACGTAGTCGAATCTCCGCAGACACGGCGGCAACACGGCAGCAGCCGCGAACACAGCCGCCCCCGCGCAACCACCGATTAAACGGATTACGGATTATCATTAGCGGGGGGGGGGGGGACACGGCGCGACAAGGAAAACACATTGGCAACGAAATGTTTAGTTTTTGCCTTAGACATGTTGTCTCATCATTTTTGGTAACAGCTGTCAATATAGCGGAGAATTGCGCAGGTGGAGTCCATTAGTTTACATATTCTGAGGTATATACCGATAACAGTGACATTTCCGCCTTCCGGCACTACAGAGCCGCTTTCCATCTTGCCATGGGAGTAGCTCGGAGCAATTCCGAAGCGTGAAGTTCGTTTTTCTAACTTTCCAGCACGTTGGTACTTTATGCACTTGAAGCGCTCCAATCTTCCGCCCCCTTTGCCCTTCGAGTTCCTACCGATATTTTGGTGTTTGAAGTACTTTTGACAACTATGAAAAGCTGTTCCAGCTCGAGTCTTTAAAATCCGTATGGACTTAACGCTCCGGGAGCTTCACGCTCAAATCCTTTATTACAGCTTGAAAGCGGGTCAGGGGCATTATTCTATAGGAAAGAGTGAAAGTGAAAGTGAGAATTTTGACAACCTTGATTGGTCAAAAAATTCTGTTGGCGAATTCCATTGGCCAGCAATTCTCACTTTCACTCTTTCCTATAGAATAAGCGTCCTGATTTTATATCATGTTTTTGATTGTTATGTGTTGTCATGTTAACGAGTTACCAATGGTTACAATTTACAAATCTAGCTCCCGCTAAAAGGTACGTGTTAAATTTAAAATATTTAGCAAAGAGGCTTTGTTGTTTTTTCTTATTAAAAATTTAATTTTTTGTGACAATTTAATAGTATAATATTAAAGTACAAGTTTTTTTTCATCTTTTGTGGGAAACAAGTGCCTTTCTATCAACATTTGTACCTTCAAAACCCCAGTTACCGCTCGTAACTCTGTTCGCCACTAGTGGCACTACGGTAAGAGGATTTGATACCGTTTACCTATTGTTAAGATATGATGTTGTTAAGATATGATGTCGTTACGTAAGATTCCTCTACTACCGTTTAATTCACAAAAACTTTGGTGTTAAATGATTTAAGTTACCGCTTGATAAAATGAAAAAAAAAAATGAAAAATCTTTATGTCCTTTCGGTAGAACGCGTGCATATTTGTGTGTTCTACTTCTATTGGATAAGTGGCTTAACAAAATCTGTTCGAGCTCGTGCAGCACCCGTTACGTTGGGGAAATTCCAAAACTCACCGGGTCATCTACCCTTTAAGCTGGTCATGTGATGGCCATCTAGCAATTCAATGGATTAAGCAGGTGACCGACCTACCCGATAGATGAACTGGTGAGTTTTGAAATTTTCCCATAGATACCAGTACTATTATTCTATAGGAAAGAGTGAAAGTGAAAGTGAGAAGTTTGACAACCTTGATTGGTCAAAAAATTCTGTTGACGAATTCCATTGGCCAGCAATTCTCACTTTCACTTTCACTCTTTCCTATAGAATAAGCGTCCTGGAGCCTCATTCTGTAGGAAGTTGTGAAAGTGAAAATGGAAATTTTGACAACTTTGATTGGTCAAAAAAATCTACGGACCAATTCCATTGGCCAGAAATTTTCATTTTCACTTTCACACCTTTCTATAGAATAAGTGCCCTGATTTGTGTTCAACTGAGATTGCACCATTTTTACATGGTAGTGGAATTGGTACATAACTAGTGTAACCCTCATGTGAAACGATGTTTTCCAAAAGAAAACGTTATAAGAATAGAAACAGTTCGAGCACTCCTTTCATATCTGCTAAATACTGAAACATTTGTTCTGTGGAGTTTTCAGATGGAATACAGGGGTCTTCAATTCCAAAGCCTCGTGTCGACACTGTACGAGGTGTTCATTATAAAACTTCATCTAGTTGGACGTGAAATGTCAAAAGAAAAGGATGGAGAAACAAAAGTCCATTTACTTTGATTATGTCATCCTTTTCTGTCAAATTTTCATAGCCTGCTAGACGAAGTTTTATAATGAACACCCCGTATACTACATCGCTGGCCAGGAGTAGAGATTTTGGGTAGAGAGGGTGGGCAGAAAGTTCGGAGCAGAAGCCGTCGAGTGATCGAACTTGTTGTATTACTGAACGGTGGTGGAACTAGCTCGGAACTGTTCCGAAGCGTGACGTTCGTTTTCTTATGCAAACTGAACTCTCGATTTACTTGAGCAGGGTGACAACTTGACAACTTTGTATGTCCATTTTCCAAACTTAAGGCTTATTGAAGTTTTTTTATTAATAAACCACTCCCATAATTGCACATCTGGTTGCAATATTTTTATTTTTCGTGAAAGAGCATCAGACCATGCATTTCTTTTGTTAGTTTTTGGTTGGTACACATTCAACTAATTCTAGAGAATTCCACCCATAAAACATGAAATCCTACCATTTTAGAAAACGCCGGCGTCGTATAGACTCTTCTTGTTTAACGGACAAAAGCTCCCTTTTAAGTGATGGTTTGTGTGGTCACCATTAAAATATTTGAGACCTGTACGTGTCTCAACAACTCAATAGCAATTACAACGGATTTTGCAAATATCGTTAATAAAAATCCATCAGATGGAAATTTTTATTTTGCTTCTTTTGAATGTAAATTAAGCCGGTACATGTTTTAAATGACTCAGCCAGGAAATTAAAGGTCAATATAAATAAAAAGCCTCAGTTTCAATTAAACTATGTCATGGGAGGAGTCATTTCATAAAGAGCATTCAAATTCAGCATCAGATTCAGAAACAGCGTTCCGGCACTATTCTTTTCTCTTCTGCAAGGCGCTGTTTAGTTTTCTTTGTTATCTTTTCCATTTTTTAGTAAAAATTCGTGGACATGTCAAGCACGTTTTGAGAGCCACTTGACTTATTACAATAAGCCAACCTCCGCCGTTCTTTTATTGCAGTTTCCTGAGAGAACAAAAAATAGTCTAAATTTTTCTTTTAATTAATCTACATTTAATTAATACTATTTTTCTAAAGGCGTTTTGCAGGTTTTGTCTAAATAATAAAAAAACCTTATTGCTCTTGAAGTGAAAAATTGCGTCCTAGGATCTATTGATTTGTGTTGAATTGTTCGCAATCCGTCAATTCAACAAAAATCCTATTGCTCTTACTGCATAGGCATCCAAAACTACTAAATTTTATTTCAATTACTATTTATTAATTATTGTATTTGAAAAATGAAATGACGCGGATTAATTATTGTCCCGATGCCCGCCAAATGAACCACGATAATTAGCTATCTAAGAGACCATAAAATAAAAAGATCCCTTTCGAGAAACGTGTCGTCCTTGCAGCGTAGTTGAAAAGATTTGATACAAGCTAATAAGTTAGATTCCAGTTAGACTTAGAAATTCCACGTTGTCAAATTTCAGAAGCCCCGGCGGCAACACCACAGCCGCAACCGCCGCGACCCCCGCTAAAGCCACCTCATTAGCAGGACGCCAATGGTAGTGTTGTCACAATATTTTCATATAAGATAATAAAATTAGTAAGATTTTTTCAAAAGAAAACTCGTTTTAATTCATGCTAGAATTGCAAATGTTATACAATTTGTTAAATTGAATGCCATTAAATATATTAAAGCAAAAGCTTTAAGCACAATTGTATCTGGTAAACTTTTTCATCCCTCGATTTTTAAATTTTCTTTATTTTTATACAGTTTCCTGGGACATACAGAATGGTTTAAAATAAAAAAGTTCTTAGATGTACAGCCTCTTAATAAAAAAAAATTATCATCAAAGTCATGAAAATTTACTTCTAATGCAAAAACTTTTAAACTTTGACCTTGAAGGGACAAATGATATTTGCAATGTTGCCAAAGGTGTAGATTTTTCTTCATCTTGAAGTAAGTGATCTTGCGTCTTGCATGGTATCAAATATTATTCAAAGGTCTATTATATAATAATAACTATAATAGCAAATCGTGATTTTGCGCTCTGATGATAAAATTGTCCCTTAAAAATGGGGGATTTCCGGCCAAAAAACTGGACTATTTTTAGGAAAATATCGGCATTTTTTCCTCTGTCGATGTCTCCTGGATCATTGCTCTAAATATTGTCGTTTGTCAAAGTCAAAATGTCAAAGAGTGTTGTCAAAAAAGACAAAAAAACTGACAGTGAGTGAAGCAAGAAGCAACATTGCAAGGTTTGGTTAGCCAAGTGGATGATTATTATTCATAATATAAAATTCATAAATAATTTCAGTTTATAAGAAATCCTAGGAATGGTGGATAAATTGGGTAAGTTTTGAATATTCTCTATGGTTTTAAAGGTTTTGACCGTCTAAACAGCTTAAAATAACCCTTCAGGGGACGACTTAACATCGTACTGTAGACATAACATCCTCAAGAAGTTCCGCCTATCAGCCTTATAAGGTTGAAATTGTTATAAAATTGTTTTTCATGGTCTGTTTGCTATCCCCGGATTGTATTTTTGTCTTATGAAAGTATATGATTTCCAAAACTGACTTAATTGCACAAAACCTCACACAAAGCAGAAGCGAATTTTAGATGATTCATTTTTGCAAGCTTCTGGTTGCCCCAAGTTCTGCTTTTTACCATCTTGGAAATTGCAGTTTTATTGCATATTTAAATGTCTGTTGTAGTGAATAGTGAGGCCAATGCTAGGCGCATTGCTATGGTTGAAAGCTGCTTTGGGAACTCTGGACAGGTAAGTCTAGATAAGCTCTTATTGCTAATGTTATTGTTATTAAATGAGTCATTGCATTGAGTAACTGCAGCTGATAAAATGCTAATTAGCTTCTGTGTAGTGTAGTAAGTTATTAAAATTTTCTATTTTTAATTAGGTATTGATGACAATGTCTGCTTGCAATGTAGAGAATATTGACATGGCAGTTTTAATTAATTTATTAATTAAAACTTATTTTTTTAATTTATTAATTAAATTATTAATTAAGATATATACAATTTAACTAAGTAGTACCAGTATAAGTTGCCTTGTCCTGCCAAAAAAATATTCCTGTTTAATTTTATATGAAGTAAAATATACAAAATATGATTTTGGAAGAGGTAGCTCTCCTACTGTAGGCATAATTAAAAAATATGAAGTAATTCTTGGCAACTATAAAATACAAAAACATAAAGGTTTTTCTCTACTTCTTTTCTCTAGCAGGATCTACTTTATCTCTGGGGTCTACTAAAATATCAGGACAAGCTGACATTGGTGGTTTTATATAAATTCTTTAGATATCTGTACTTGAAATAGAATGACTAAAAGTTATCTTTTTCTTGGAATCTGAAATAAAACATTTTAATACCTTCTCTGGGAACCTTAGTTCCCAGCCTATTTGAACTGGAACCCCTACACCATTTTCTGCTGTTATTCAGAAACCAGTCAAGTGCAGTATTTTTGTACTCTTGAAGTGTAATTCAGATTAGTTAACTGTAATTTATAATAGTCACATGTAAATCAAAAATTACCAAGTGTTATTTGGAATAGTCAAGTTATTCAAAAAGCATCAAGTGTAATTCAGAAAATATCAAAGTAACTCAGAAGTCAAGGGATTAATATTCATGTGGAACAACAATGACTACCTTGGTTAAATTAACTTACATTGTTTAAAAAGAATATCAAAATCCATGGCTCAAAAAATCAACCTTTCAACATCTTTCTTTAGGTTGGCTTCATGAGAAGTCCTACAATGTTGAGTGGATCTACCACAATCTTCACCAACTTTTGTATTAATGAGCATTGATTCTAAGTAAAGAAACCTTTGCTTGCCCACTCCTGGAGAAGTAACATTGGGTGTCCTTAATAGTTATTTAATGAATTAGTGTATTAATGAAGGCTATTAATAATCGAGATGGTTTAAGGCACGCATGCAGTGAGAGTTGAATAGAGTTGGGATTATTAATTGTACATTAATAAATGAGTTGGTTACAATACTTTTCCGTAGGCTGCAACTTGGTCCTTCAATACATTCAAATCAGAATACTTAGTTTGAATATTTGAAATTTGTCCCCCTATATGTCAAATACGATGATATTGATAGAATCAATCCAAAATGACAGATGTCAGGTTTTTTCTATCCAATGCCTATCAATCCATAAAAAGATAAAAACTGAGTTTGTCTATCTCTCTCTGTCAAGTAAATGTCAAGTAAGACAACAATATACATGGTCCTGGTATTTACTCAGCAATGAACTCAGTGTTTTGTTGATTTTGCATACAGAGAAATAGAATTGACATTGACCGGACTGCAGCAACAAAATGTAAGATCCCAATATGATATCTTTATTTGTCCCGGAGTTATTTCTGCAAACATACCTTTTTTCAATTTTATTACAGAGTAATACTAAGAAATTTCATAAATGTTCAAAATGACCCCTGTTTTCCCAAATACAACTATTTATTCTCCCTCTGATACTGAGTACAGCCGTTTCAATTTCAGCTCGTGAAATCGAATTAACAGCATTTGTAATTTGCTCTATCATGTCTTCTCATGTGGTTGGTCGCGTTGTATAAACAATGTCTTTTATTCTTTCCCACAAGTAAAAGTCTGGAACAGTTAGATCTGGAGATCTAGGCGGCCACGGAAACACACTACCCCTTCCAATCCAGCGATCAGGATAAGGTACATTTAAAAAATTGCGAACTCTCTGAGCAAAATGTGCCAGGCATCCATAATGGTGATACCACATTGAAGCTCTAACATCGAGAGGAATATCTTCTAAAAGGGTAGGCAATTAATTCTGTAGGAAGTTTAAGTACGCTTTGCCATTTAGATTTCCATTCAAAATAAATGGTCCGATAATTCTGCCTCCTAAAACTCCGCAACCCATGTTTACACTCCATCTATTTTGCTGATCCACTTCACGCATCCAGTGAGAATTTGTAACTGACCAATTTGCATATTGTGCAAGTTAACTGTGCCACAGCTTGTATAAGTAGCTTCGTCACTCCACAAAACCAAGGAGAGGAACTGATAATTTTCTTACACTCAGACTTCATCTGTCTTAGCCATTAACAGAAATCTAGCCGTCTCTCATAATGTGATTCTGATAAGGTCTGGTGTAATACTAAATGGTAAGGGTGCAGTTTAAAGTTTTTTAATATCCGAAACACGGAAGTGGCACTTATACCGATGTCTGCGGAAATTTCGCTTGTGCTTGAATGTGGATTCACTTCCACGTACGTAAGAACATTGATGATACTGTCCTCATGCCTTACAGGACGTCTTCTGAAGGGAACTGGAATGGGTCCCACACTTTCCTTTTGCCGTAAACGTATTGTCAATCGGCGAAATCCCTTTCTGCCATGATGCCTTCATGTTGGATATCTAGTAGCATATGTACGTTCTGCAATAGGTGCATTTTGCAAACATTCGAAATATACAGCAAGCATGTCGAAAGCCTCAGAATTGGTATAAGCCATGTTTGAAAGATGAAGTGCAAGTTTTGATAATAATAGCCTAGCTATGAAGAAACTTGCTGATTTTGTTTCATAGCTATCTAGATTAATATTGTAAAACATTATATTAGAAGTATACTTAAATTAGGTAGATGTCTTCGATAATCAGATATGTTTGAAATAAAATAGTGACATATTTTATAATGAGTGACAAGCCGGCAAAACCATCATTTTTTAATAATAATAATAATAAATAATAAATTCTTTATTGCCAACAAGATCACAAAATATGACACAGCAACGTCAAACAAGAGTAGCATTATAGCTTACTAAAATTAATTACTCAAAATAAATATTAAATTGAAATGAATAAATAGTTTTCTCAAGCAAAAGAGCCTTGACACGTTGTTTGAAAACCGTCGATCACTTTGAAGACGCTGCAAATCAGCGGGTAACAAATTGTATGCTTTAATGGCTCTATATGAGGGCCCTCTCTCGAAAAAAGTAGTTTGGTGACGAGGAATGTTTAACATTTCCCTATTTCTTGTTAGAATTGACATACTTTGAGAGTACCCGTCAGCGTTCCTTCTGAATAATGCACTGTTTTTTCTGACAAACATTACCAATGACATAAAGAATATTGAAGGGACGGCAAGTATTCCCAATTTAGAAAAATAAGGGCGACATGACCAAAAATACACCGAATCCTTGGTGTTTTTAAAACAATAATTGTTGTAACGGAATGTTTTATTATGGAATTATGAAAACAATAATTTATTCAAATAACTAATAAAAATCATTCTTGAAGTGATAGGTCCGAAAGGTGTAAAAATATGTTATTGAAATCTTAACATTTTTTGTTGCAAATTTAACCTACTTTCAGATTATGATATCAAACTTATACCAAATGATTTAACTTTTTGGTGTAAAACCAAAAAAAAACACTTTAATTTGAAATTGCGCCTTCTAGCACGTTTATTAAAAACTATCGTTTAGGGTGACTTTTACAACTATCAGTAAAACTTCAGTTTGAAGATAAAACACCAGTAATTTTTTTGATTGCATTGTTACAAACAATGCAATCTACGTCATCACTGGTGTTTTATCTTCAAACTGAAGTTTTACTGATAGTTGTAAAAGTCACCCTTAGCACTGGATACCACAGTTAAAAGTAATGGCAATTATCTTCCAAACAAGCCCAAGTTTACTAAAATCGGATATGAGGCTTGAAAGTTATAAGGATTTTGATTATTTCACTTTGTTGTGTGTTTCCCCAACTCTTATTGAGTACAGTACATCTACGAGAGTCAGTTCAAAATGTTGCAGGATTGTCCAGTCTTTCTAATAATGTTGCCCAAGGTATACCTTAAAACTACTTTAAAAAAAAATTGCTTTGCATTATTTGATTTCAAATTGCGCCCTCTTGTGGCAAAATTAGGAATTTGAAAATAATTTCCAAGATTTTTTCATGTCCACTTTAATAATCAAAACTTTTTTCTCTAGCTTCTAAACTAATTAGTTTAAACACCCTGTATATTAGTTAAAACAGATTACAATACAATTATCACAATCTGCGGCCATCGACCAAAGTCCTTCAGCCATGGAATCCGATTATTACTTTTAAAAGAACATGCAGGATATTAAGTATGTCTATCTAATTTTAAACTAAGTTATCTACATCATGATACTTCGCGTCCTTATAGATATAGGTGTAGAAAGTGATGCCCATGAGCCCTGATGAAGATCCAATAAAGGATTGAAACGTTGGTAATTTCGAAAGTGTGAAGTGCATTTTCCAGTCCTACACCCGCAATACTTTCTACACCTAAGTTATCAACATTTTTATCTATCTCTAGTGCATATTGGTGATTGTATGAAAAATTAATTGTTGAGGAAAAGTTGGTTGGTCTTGAAGGCCCGGTCCACATAAAGATTCCAGGGCACGGAGGTTTTGAGGATTGGCCGCAAATCTTCTTGACAATTGATGTAGACGTGTAAGTATTGGCTCCACCCCCGTAAGTTCGTAGAGAAGCTGACTTGGCGGGTTGTGTAGTCTGTTGTTCAGGGGCGAATTCTTGTTAAAGAGCGCAGACATGAGCGTTCTGCAACCTCAAGGTTGTGTTGTGGTGGACGGCGTATATTAAGGAACAATGGGTGACAATACTCGATGATGCTTTTTGACAAGAAATACCCTGGTTTTTGTAGGCCAAGCTTCGGAAATGTTTGGCTCTGTTTCTGCATTTGGTTTTAATGGAGTTTGTGTGGACGTTGAAATTGAGTTGGGGTCTATTATGACGCCCAAGTATTTAGTTGAGGATTGGGGATGCAGATTGGAGTGTATATGTTGATAGTGGGAGATGTTTCTGAGATCCGGTGGTTAAATGTAATGAATTGTGTTTTAGTGGGATTTATCCCAATTCGCTAATTATTGCACCAAATGCTTATGCTGTCTGCTAATCTCTGTAGTTCACAGATTGTCCTTCTCAGGCCTTTGTGATGACAAATCAGTGCTGTATCATCTGCATATTTTAGGACATAAGCCGGAGATTCCGGATTCTCTTCTCTATATGTATTGAAAATGTCGTAACAGAACAGATTGTAAAGCAATGGAGACAATGGCGAGCCTTGTTGAACTCCCTGATGTGGTGTGAACATATCTGAAACCTGATCATTCAGCTTAATCTGGACGGATCTGTGACTCAAAAAGTCTTTTATGAGCATTATTAACTGAACTGGGCAGTTAAGTTTGTGCATTTTATATAGAAGTCCTTGGTGCCATACACTATCAAATGCTTTTTAATGTCCAAAAAGATGGCTGCACTAGCTAGTCCTGCCTGTTTAGCTTGTTGGATGTTCGAGGTCAACACCGTAACTGGTAGCATAGTTGAGCTGCCCTGTTTGAAGCCGAACTGGTATTCTGGGATGGGCATACCTATTTTATCTTCAATTCTGTATTTGATGATCTTTTCAAAAATTTTTCCTAAAACTGGAAGAAGAGTTATTGGGCAGTAGTTTTGGGGTAGAGATGTGTCTGTATTTGGTTTAGGAATAGTGATTACAAATCGAAGGAAAAACTCCATGCTTCAAACAGTAGTTAAAGATATCCACAAGTTTCGTGTGCACGGTTTCACTTAGTATTCTCACAATTTTCTTTGTGATACTATGGAATCCTGGAGAGGTAGACTTTCCCTTGGATAATATTTCCAACAATGCATTGAGGTCTATTTCTTCTGTGTGTATCAAATCTTTTCTAGAGAGAAATTCCTGTGCCCTCATGTTAACAATATTTAAAATTCATTATTGTAATTAGCGTCCTTAAGTTATAAGATGTTGGTGAAGTTAGCGGGATTAGGACAAATAATGCACCTCTTCTTTATTTGAAAATGGCCGACGTTTCGACTATTTTTCTTCCGTCTGGGTTGAATTGGAGATTGTGGCTGAAGTTATATGTGTCTTTGAAATATTCCGCAAATACTGCACATGTTTCTCTATCATTAGTTGTTTCGCGACCATTAGTTTTTAGAGAAACATTAGTTCTTTTGGGTTTGTATCCAGTAACTTTCTTAATTAATTGCCAGTATTTTTTCCCTTTGGACTCCTCAATAGATTTGCATGTTGTGATCCATTTGTTTTCGCGGTACTGATAAATCATGGCCTGTATGTTTTTGTTAAACTCATTTATTCTTGTTTTAACTACTGGATCCCTTGAGATAAGACATTCCCGATACATTCTTCTTTTTGCTTTTATTAGCCTGATGATGTAAGGTGGTAGTTCAGTGACATAGTGGCGAATCAGTGTTTTGGGTGAATGTGCAATGATGGCTTCCGACAGAGTTTTGTTGAGTAATTCTATGAAGTCGGTGTTGATTGTTGTGGTTCTATGTTCCCAAACAAAATTTTCCATGACATGGTTAACTTGTTCAATGTTTTATTTTTCTAGTTCCAATCTGCATCTGTCCTTATATATGCTTGTTTTCATATCAACTTCTATATGGAAGCCTAGGGTCCGATCCAATGTCGGGAACATCCTCCCGGATATTTATATTCTTAGCCATGTCTTCTGAGTATAATATAATGTCTGGTGTAGAGTCAGGGTTGTTGACCATTAGAAAAGTGGGCGCTGTAAGTGCCTTTTTAAAAGATGTGTTGTCCAGGAAAGTTTTAATTTGTTTATCCACGACCATACTATAATAATCACATTATTCTTGTACATTCTCAAGATTAACACTAATCATTATTCACTTGTGAATAATGTTCATTATTCAATGAACATTATTCACAAGTGAATAATGAGTTGTCATGGAAACGAAACATGTCGTAGGCAACAGACAACTCAAAAAGTAAACTGCCCTATACGTGAAATCGGTAGTTACCACTGGTTCATTCAAATAATTATCCTTCTATTAAGATGTATTGAGACAAATGTAGGTTACGGCGTCTCTTTTTCACTAAAAAATGTAATTATTAGTAGTAATAATAATTAGCATATAATTATAACGTAACATTAAAAAGTTCAGCCCGAAAAAGTCCGGCTCAGTGGCAACAAAAGCGCATGCGCGGCTGCTAAGCTCCGCCCCTTTATTTTGAAAAATCGACCATGCCAAGATTTATGTTGTATTAAGTTTTCGCCGAAATATATAAAATATCTAATAATGTATTATATCAATATAAAAAATACTAAGAATTATTTTTAGTTTCTAAAATGTTTGAGCTGTTAGTTAACTTGGCAAATTAGCATGGTGTGGTGTAAGAAAAAACTAAAAACTCATAATTTATTTAAAATAAGCTTCTGTTCCATTCCTGAATATAATTTACACATGAGAATGGCGTAATGCTTTCACCGTCATTTGCTGTTAACCTAACTTTTTAGGTTTTTTTTTGGCGGGTACGCGTAACATTTACACATTAGTCAGTTGATATTGATAATAAAAACCATAATAATGATTATAATAATGTAATTTTGTTTAATTAATTATAATCATAAAGCCTCAAAAAGACCCAATACTCACCATTTTCATGATCAGAAAAAGTCTAACCATCCTATAAAATATTGGCGCCTTTGCTTGTCTTGGCTTACAAGTCAGGTATCAAGAAATCAATACACAATACACTTGAAAGTCTTGGTGTTATTGTAAGACAAGGTATTTGATTCCACGCGATCTTTGACGGGAACGGTCCACTTTCACTACCACCAAGCGACGTTGCAAGCCGCCCGATGAGTATTTATTACTTATTACACTAATTTGTTTTAAAATAAATACGAGCCTATAATAAAAAAAAACAAATCTTCGATCTTTCGTTATTACAATTTTTTTTTCATGTCAAAAAGTACTCAGAGTTGACCTAACCTCAAACTTTTGTTCTTTTAGAATTTTCTGTAGACTGATTTGTGCGCTGCGACATTACTACCTCTCTTTGTTTTCTCATTGCGAATAGAAGGATGAGAATACTCCGAGAGCGCAGTAGGGCGTCCGGCCGAAAACGCTATTTTTTTGTTGGGCGTGTCCTCCGCATACGTCTTGCGCAGAAGAATGTGCGCATTAGCAAGCAGTGAGCCTAATGTTGGTTTCCATAGGTCACTAGAAGCTGCACTTTTAATCCGTGGGGAAAGATTGACGTTCGTAGTATATTAATTAGTACGAATATGGTACAGTGCAGTGGCCACTCTGATTTGTCTCCTATTTAGTCTGAAGAATGTTTGGGCTTTTGCCCTCCCTGTTCCGGTAATACATTTTTTGGAGTGTGATAGTCCGTGTAAGTTCTCCCACTAGTCCTGGGACTTGGCATTGCTCCATTTCTGGAGTTCAGCCTTGACCAGAGAGTATGGGACTCCCAGTGCCGACTCCGGGCCTACGAATGCCCATCGCCTTTCTAGCTAGAGAGTCGGCCCCATCATGGCCCGGGGTGCATACCAATGTGACGCTGTTCTCCTGCGATAGGGTGTTCAGAGTTCTGTGGCAGTTCCAAACAGTTTTGGAGTTGCAGCGCAAAGACATAAGCGCTAGAAGCGCTGCCCGACTATCCGAGCAGATCTTTATTGATCTATTGTATCCTCCCTCCTCTAATAGGTGTCGGGCACACAATTCAATGGCATGTATCACTGCCTGAAACACTGTGGTGAATCGGCCCAGGCTCTGCTACGCAGATGCCATCTGATCTCCCGTACACTCCGGAGCCAGCCCCTTCGTCGGTTTTGGATCCGTCCGTGTACCAGGTACTGGGTGTTCATTATAAAATTTCATCTAGTTGGCTGTGAATGTCAAAAGAAAAGGATGGAGAAACAAAAGTCCATTTACTTTGATTATGTCATCCTTTTCTGTCAATATTTCAGAGCTTGCTAGATGAAGTTTTATAATGAACACCCCGTACTTTCTTCCAGTGTGCTGTGAGGTAACCCTGACGACGTAGCGAGTATCCAATGTATATGTGATCCATACGTTATTATCGGGAAGAAGTCCAGCCTCTGCATTCGGGTAAAGGGCACAATCACCGTTTTCCCAGTGTTTATTGCTAGATTTTCCTTTGAACACCAGCTGTGTAAAACCTCCGGCACCTCTTGCAAGGTGTTGACGATTTGTTGGTATGGGCGGTTTCTTATAAGAATTTGGCTACATCAGATATATGACACTTTTCTCCCAAATTTTGTCACGTAATACAGAATATAATTATGTCAATTTTGTTTTCCAGTAAAAGCTTTGGTTTTATTTTATGACACCTTTTTTATCTGTAGTTTCTCTACCCAATCTGCTATTAGATTAGATTGAGTAGAGAAAACTACACCTTGCATTTTTTTTTAACAAATCGATGTCCTAGAATCCTAGAAAATACCTCGTAAGTACATTTTTATGTGAAATTGAGATGTTTGCGTCATCACCTTATTATTACCCTTTTCCCGTCTTCGACAAGAACTCGCGAGTGCTAGACCGATAAAATGCTTCATTTTCTATCGGTCTAGCACTCGCGAGCTAATAAAAAATATCTAAATTCCACATAAAAATGTACTTACAAGTTATTGATTCTAGGCCATCGAAATGCAGAATTGTACAATTTTTACAATTCCGCAGATTTTGTATAAAGTGTTCTTGTCTATGGCTGTATCTATGGGCCCTGTGACTATGGGTGTATCGTAACCTTTGAACTGGAAGAGCGGGAATAATATTCATTATTTACGCTGCGTCTTTGTGTTTTTCATTATACACTCCATAATGCAGACACTGCAACAACAACACATTACAAACAGAACAAATGAAAGTTTAAACTATTATGAACAAATAAAAGTTCAAACTATTATGATCCCATAATGATGAGTTACCTAATTGATTATGTAAAAGTTTTAAATTAAGCCGTGGACAAATCACACATTTGATTGAATCCTACTTGATGCTTTCTGGTTTAAATTTGACCTTCTGAATTACATTTTTTGTTTTCTAAATTACTGAGTATTCTGAATTACACTTGATACTTTCTGAATTACAATTGGAAAAGGTGTAGCATGTGAATGTTGTATGTTTAATTTCTCAGCACGTGATACATTTTAGAGTACATAATTACAAATTGTCAATGACATCAGTGACCATGGAAACACAAGACTACACTGCAAATGAACAACGAGCTGCAAATTTGCAGACAATTTTAATAAGATTGCTTAATTTTATTAATAAATTGGCTGGACTTAACTGTTATGATATAAAGTTGAACATTTCAAGCTGACTGAACTATCAACCATTGGAATATAAATCAGCATTTAGATTATTTTCTCAAACTCAAGCCATAGGGCTCGTCATTATTTCGCCATGAAATAAAACTGAATAATTGGAATATTTTTCTTGCATTTCCATGGCCCTTATGTGGGTTGAATTAAATTTCTTTGACCTAAAATTAATTTTAGCCCTTAGCAGTCCCTGGGCGGGTCTTAGTTGGAGAAGGAGTACTCACAAAAATGTGCCGGAAAAAACCAAAAACTCGGCAGTTTTACTTGTTCAATGATATATTAGTTTATGGAAATATTATAATCAACAAAAAGAAATATAACAAACAGCACATCATTCCTCTTGAAGAGGTCAAATTGGAGAGTATAGAGGATGATCCTCGTAAGTAAATATTTACGACTAACAAGAACTATTGAAAACATATTATATTCACAGGTGGGTATCAGCATGGGTGGTTGATAAAAACCGCTTCAAAATCATTTGCAGTTTACGCGGCCACCGCAATAGAAAAAGGAGAATGGATGGCTCACATAAATAAATGTATTGATGACTTACTTAGGAAAAGTAAGTGTGCGCTATGCATTTTAAATTGCCAGTTATTAAGAAAGCATAAGCGCGCGATTAGTGAAAGTGTTATCAAAGCGATTGTAGGTCGTTTGCTTAATTTGCATTTGTGGGCAGAGGAAGTTGCGAACAAAAATTCTGTGCCTTTTGTCTGTACTGGTTTCATTGTTGTTTAGGTGGCAAAAAGGCCGTTGCCGAACATGCTGCCGTATGGGTCCCCGATAACAAAGCCCCCGTGTGTATGCACTGCGAAAAAAGTCAATTCACTCTAATAAACAGAAGGGTGAGTTCAGTTTTATGATATTTTTATAAAGTTTGTTTTATAAAGGTTCAGTTTATAAAGCATTTTAATGGTTTGAATGTTACACAGCATCACTGCAGAAAATGTGGGGCAGTAGTTTGCGGTCCCTGTTCAAACAAGAGGTTCCTCCTGCCACATCAAAGCTCAAAACCGCTGCGGGTGTGTCTGCGTTGTTACGACCAACTGAGCGGGGCTAAGGCTAACAATGCCGTGGACCTTGCACACAAAGGTAAGTTTTGTTGGACTTATTTATCATTCTACAATGACCATTAACTTTATGATGTTTAATAGCATTTATTGCATAGATAAAAACTAGTGAATAATGAAAGGTTCTTTAATGTTTTCAATTCAGAATCTAAGGAAAATTTTATAATAAAAAGTCTTACAAACAGGATGCTCCCAAGTGCCATACAATATCTCCGGGCGTTTTGTTGAAATGTATAATTAAACGTCATTACACTATACAGGGTGTCTTTTTTAAGTGCGTGCAGTATTGCTATCTCCGAAACGGCTGTAGTTACAAAGTCGGTTAAATTAGCAAAAAGTTGATTTTTGTAGAGCTTGTTTAGAAAACGTTAGAAAATATTTAGAAAAATCTAAAAAATGCCAAAAAGTTAAATCTCTTCTATTTCAAAAACTATTGGTGACACAAAAAAGCTTAAATTACCATGTTTCACTACACTCTAATCTTTCTCATATGACATCTCGATTAGCTTCGTGTAACGCTTACCAACCTAGTTACCAGTATAAAGTTAATTTTTTTAAATAAGGACCTGGATTTTTTTTTCATAATTTGAAAATTCTTTCTATTCTTAATATAACCGCGTATTACACGATTAGGGTTTTAAACGTTTCGACCAATTAAATCCATCATCAAGGTATTCTATCTAAATCCGATCCTATTTATGGAGTAATGAAAGTTAATACTGTATTTTCTTCAGTAAATGCGTCAGAATAATTACCATCAATACTTGCAATGTTTTTAGTACCTTAAAGAAAATTATTACAAAAATTAAAAGATGTAACGGTTTTAAAATATTCAACTCCGACCCTGTGTTTTCTAGCCTGGAATTGTATTTTGTGAATATTTTTTTTTTGGATAAAAATAAAACCCTAAAATGCATTTACTGATGTTATACAATATATTCATTCCTTCTGAAACATTTGCTGGTCATAAATTCAGAATTATTAATCACTTTTGGCATGTTTTGTTTTGGTACTTTAAATCAAAACAAAGATCCTGATTGGACAAATCCTGACCAATGAGAGACTGACCCATTGCGAAGTGAAATTTGCTAGGAATTTGAAAAAAAAAAGAGGAACAAATGAGCTGAGGATTGTTGCACTAGAATTTGATACTTCTTCTCTTGTGCTTGGCTAGGGTTAGCTGCCATTGAAAGGAAATCGCTCTAGCGGATTTTTTAAAGTTTCGGTTTCTGGTATTATACCAATAAATTATATTAACTGTGGAAAGTTATCGCTTCTAGCGAATAAAAGGTAGTACCAGAAAACCACAAGCTTGCATTTTGTGAAAGTCCTCAGGGACATATACACTTTGAGGCCATCCTCCACCCAAGGTACGTACCAGTTAATTTAATATGTCACATATATTTGTTCATTACCTAGCAAATATCATTTATAGTCTTATTCGTACGTACCATTCAGAACATACATGCTCGAAGGTGGTTATAGTTCATTTTTCTTAGACCTTTAACTTTAACTTCAAGTTCAGAAGTTCAGCTTCAATTTCACTCACCTTCATTCACACTACACTTCATTCATTCTTCATCGAAACCGAACCACTATATCACTGCACCTCGAACACTTGGCAGCAGCTTTTGGGACTTTTGGGCTTTGTGGCAGCCTGACTTTGGTTGGCTGTGACTGGAGCACTGGATAGTGTAGCCTAGGGTTCCAACAGAGCGAATGAGGGACTGAGGTATTTGTGAGCAGAGACTAAGGTAGGCTGACTTACTGCTTTTTATTGGAAATTTATCCAGCCTGGTGGACATATCCAGTATAACCTGCTGCCGACCTTCCTTTGGTTTTAAGGAGATGGTGCCCTACCATAATAGTCACTTACTTAGGAATAAGTTCTTAGGTTAACAAGCGCCTCATTGTAAGCGAGGCATATGTACATATGCTCCGTATAACGTATACCCCAGGTTTTAGATCCCTTTTGCGAATAGAGTAAGCCACAAAATATAGTTTCACTTAATTTTATTTTGGGACAAAATTATTAGCACATTGGCTGTAGTCAGTACCACAGTGAGGTTGGAATTCTGGTGGCTCCCCAGCTGATATCTGTCAGCAGTTGTCACTTGTTTAACCCAGAAATCTCAGATAAATCGTTTATTTTTATCTACAGCCTTAGGGTTGGGTATTGAGGGTTACTTTTATGTTTATTTTGGATTTTGCCATCTGGGTATACATTTGTCATACTCATAGGTTTTTAATTTTATATATTATTTTGAATGCAATTATTTTTGGTTGAATACACTGTTCGGAGTTGAATATGAATCGTGCGGATCTTGTCCTGTTTCTGCTGGGTCACTATATAGTTTCTTTGGTTTCCCGCTTTTACTAGTGCTCTAGCATCCCTCGAGTACCTTTGTCCAGCATCCTTGAAGAGAGAGCTTATTAAAGTGGGTCGCGCAATTTTATTAAGGTCTTTTATACTCACGACCACTCTCCAATCTGGGGTAGTTTCCGGGCAATCGCTCTCTTAAGGTTGGATAAAGCTAAGATTAGTTAAGCTCAGTAGATTCAGGGCATTGAAGCTGCGGAATTTATTTATTTTAACCACCCCTTTTGTCCACCACAACCCCTTGAAGGGGGAAACGTGGCAAAGAAAGGAATCTTATTATTGTGCTAATATGAACAAGATACTTATTTTAGAAATGAAGCGATAACTTAATGCTATTTATTTTGTAAATCACAACCTTGTAAGTATAGTTGTTATTCCCTGTGCTCTAAAAACAATTATTTCAATCAAAAACTAAGAAAGCATTAAATTTCTAAATAAAGCGACTTTTCAGCCAAAAAAGGAATTAAACAAATCCGTTCAGTAGGTTTGCCAAAAATAATAATTAAACATTTGGTTATTTTTATGTGATGCGTTAATTAAGTTGACGAGTGTATTAAATTTCTTAAATTAATTGTGATAGAAAACATAATTAACAACATTTTACATCGCTATATTCAGTACAATCCATTGGCTTAATACGACACTTACCAAGCGACCTTACTTACCACTATCAACCTAATTTTATACATACTAAAAGTAAATGTACTTTTGTTACTTCACCCTTTTTGACATTTCACACCCAACTAGATGACGTTTTTAAATAAACACCTTCTATTTTATTTGTTAAATTAAAAGCATATTTTATCCGTAAACAAATTGTCAATCGCAGTAAGCAATCGCTAAGTTGATTGCATATTTATCTTTAATTTGTACATCACCACATAGGGTGCTTTGACAAAACAACAGAACACCGCATGTCCATGGCAACAAATATCATGTTTGGCACAAACTTCAGTTGATTGTCATTTTATCGTTATCAGTATAAACTATTAATCCAACAATTTATAATGGAGTTTTCGAATGACGAAAAGGTAGATATGCTATTTGCGTATGCGAGTTCTTTTATAGAAATTATGAATATTTTCAGCATGATGGTGCGCCTGCCCATTGCTCATAGAGATCACCGATGTGTTCGTTATTTAAATTTATCTATGCCCCATCGCTGGATTGGCAATAATGGGCCAGTTAATTGGCCTCCTAGGTCCCCTGATACAAGTCCTATGGATTTTTCTATTTAGGGTTTTATAAAGAATGATGTGTACCACAAAAAAATGTGCGCCACAAGATGTGGAGGATTTGAAAAGGAAAATTCAAATGGCTGGTAATAAAATTACGCCACAGATGTTAGAAAACGTCTAGGCCAATATTAAGAAGAGGGCAAGGTTGTGCCTAAAAAACCAAGGAAGACAATTTGAGCATTTAATTTCTTAAAACAATAGTTGTTTACAAAGTAGATCAAAATATTAAGTCATCGCTTCATTTCTAACATAAGTATCTTGTTCATATTAGCACAATAATAAGATTCCTTTCTTTTAATTTTTGTAATAATTTTTTTAAGGCACTAAAAATATTGCAAGTATTGATGGTAATTATTCTGACGCATTTACTGATGAAAAACACAGTATTAACTTTCATTAATCCATAAACAGGATCGGATTTAGAAAGAATACCTTGATGATGGATATAATTGGTCGAAACGTTTAAAACCTAATTGTGTAATACGCCGTTATATTAACAATAAAAAGAACTTTCAAATTATGAAAAAAAAATCCAGGTCCGTATTTAAATAAATTAACTTTATACTGGTAACTAAGTTGGTAAGCGTTACACGAAGCTAATCGAGATATCATATGAGAGAGATTAGAGTGTAGTGAACACTCGTAATTTAAATTTTTTTTGTGTCACCAATAGTTTTTGAAATAAAAGAGATTTAAATCTTTGGTATTTTTTAGATTTTTCTAAATATTTCGGAAACCACTCGAAATGTGGCAACCTTGTGAACGTTTTCTAAACAGACTCTACAAAAGTCAACTTTTTGCTAATTTAACCGACTTTGTAACAGCAGCCGTTTCGGAGATAGGAATACTGCACGCACTAAAAAAAGACACCCTATATATCGGTAAGGGAGCTTTTTTACAGGGTGGTGACTATTACAATGATCTCCATTGAGAATTAAATTAAGAAAAAGTTGCGCGTTCAAATGCCCATTAAAAACCCGACATAAAGTTGGGTTTCTCAATCACAGTTACTGAAATATCTCGAAAAAGTGTAAACAAAAAAATATCTGTCACTTGAAAACTAACACTTCAGTTTTGCTGAAAATTGGGCTACTGACATTTCTTATGATGGATCTTTGCTTGACATTGACAGATATTATTTTTTCTATTTATTTTTGCTTTTCTGCATTGGATAGTAATTAAAAAAAATAAAGTAAAGTGAAATAATAATGAAAAAAAGAAATGAAAGAAAAGAAAAATGCTTACTAATTAAAATGCAATTTTTTATATACAGGGTAAGAGATACATATTCGGTTAAATTGGGGCAATTTTTTGAATTTGGGTCGACATTGTAAAAAATATTTTAAAATTCCCAAAATGTGTAGTGCTTCAGAAGATATTCGAAAAAAACTGAAATTTGCGAAAATCGTTTTCGGTTTTTCCTGAATTTATTTGAAATTTATTGAAAGTAAATTTCACATTCTCATGGGTACTTTTTCTACATTACAGTGTTGTTTAATTTTTAGTCCTAGGTTTCGACTTTTCTGAGTAATCATCGACTTACCAATGCATGATCATGATATGTAACACTTTATATTTTCGTTGGATTGTTTGTCATTTTTAACGATTTATTTATTTTACGCAAAGTATACGATTTATTCAAATTTGTTAAATTAGATTAAAGTGGGACAAATATGCCCATTTTAATACTCAGCAATATGTTGTTTTTAAATTTACAAAAATCCAACCACTTCCGGAAATAAACTGCTCAACTTAAAGTTCGGCATAAACAATTTTTCGTGTCATTGTCAATCAGCTGTAACATACAATTTGCACGGTTTGAAACGTCATTTCCTCTAGGTTAAGGAAGCGGATAACTTTGAAAAAAATAATTTGAAAAAAAAAGACACCATCTTTATTATATAGGGTGTGCAACAAAGTGATGCAAAAATTTAAAAATTTTGATGTTCTGCCATTTCGCAATAAGCTCTTTTTTCCTTATCGTTTTCAGGTAAGGAGTAAGCCAACATCCATATCTCGGGATCTTTTCGCCAGATTTTTTATTAAAACACTCACAGCACTTAAATTTAGTTTTTGATTGCCCATTAAAATATTATTAGTTTGCAACATAAGTCAAGCCCTAAATAATCGAATATTTTATATTTTTCATCAAAATGGAATTATTCGCCGCTTACTTACATACATTATATTGGTTTTTATTTATTTACTCGAAAACGGTGCGTCGTACTAAAAAAAAAACGAAGAGGGCTGTTTTCTTTACAGTAGAATGGGTATTACAATACTAAGTTTTATTTTGCAAAAAATCAGTGACGTGCTACTTGTTTTTTAAAAAATGTAAATCGACGTACTGGTAAGCTCGCCACTGGCCGAAATAAAAATAAGTTTTAATTGCAAAATGCGCGCCTTTCATAGCAGTCAAAACAAATACAAGATTTCAATCAAATATCTCTTACGCTTTCGCAGTAATCAATACATATGCATTTTGAAATTCTAACTTCAACACCCTGTAACTTTTTAACGAAGATCGATAGGTAACACAATTGTATGACAAAATCGACCGAAGAATATGAGATGTAATTTTTGACCACCCATTATGATTCACCCCGTATACTAATTTTGTCACGTCCGTACCTGTAATTCAGTAATCACTTTTGGAAAACTCCCTTGTTGAGAAACAATTTGAAGATAATGCTGTCGATCAAAAAAGAAATAATCCGTCAACTTGTCCGCGAACTACGACGATTTAAAAAAAAATCCTAACAAAATTTTTAAGAATATTTTGATTCCCTCTGTATAAGTTCTAATACTTTAAAAACAAAAAATGACAAAAACGTCTAGAGATATTGATATTGGCTATCTGCGATGGCATCACTCAATTTCCCTTAACCTCTAGAAAGGTTATGTTATATTTAGTTAAAATTGCTATTATAAGTCACGAGTATTGACAATAATGTTATCATATTTTTTGAAAGCTCGTATACTAGAAAAAACGGCACTTATTTTAAAATTTTTTTGAATGAGTAGCCATCCGCAGACAATATGTTAACAAATGAGGGAAACACAGTAAGATTCTTTATCGCTTTTCCGAACTACGATGATTTAAAAATATCAACAACAAAAATTTCACACATTTTACATTTCGCTCTGTATAAAAATTCAGAGTGCTTTAATAAAAAATCTGGCGATAAGGTCCCGAGATATGGATATTGACTTACTCCTTACCTGAAAACGATAAGGAAAAAAGAGCTTATTGCGATATGGCAGAACATCAAAATTTTGAAATTTTTGCATCACTTTGTTTCACACCCTATATAATAAAGATAATGTCGGTTTGTTTTTCAAAATTATCCGCTTCCTTAATCTAGAAGAAATGAGGTTTCAGACCGTGCAAATTGTAATTTAAAACAATTCATTGCTTAAAAACTTACAGCTAATTGAAAATGACACGAAAAATTGCTTGGGCCGAACTTTAAGTTGAGCAGTTTAGTTGAGTTCGGTAATTACATCCAGAGCGCTCCGGATATCAGTCTATCTCACTCTAGCTTGTTGAGATTTTGGGAGATGGTCTGGGTCCCGAGCGCTCGGATGGAATTACCAAACTGCCGAACTATATCATATATATTCTAACCCTATTTTCTTACCCGTTTTGTCAAGTTTATTTCCGATATTTAAGAAGTATTCTGAATGAAACTATTACTCTGTATGGTGTAAAATAAGTCTAAATTAAACCCAAATTTATAATAATTAAGTATACTTGCCGAACTTTAACATTTAAAAGCTTAAATTTTCAAAAAATAAGGCATCTCTGACAAATCACTCATTTAAATCAATATAAAATTGTCAACCGTGAATTCGCATGACGTCACAATAGCTCTTTATACGTACTAATATACGTTTTCTATTGATTTGAAACAGATTGTTTACTCAGTTTTTCTAAGCAAATATTTATTTGATACTGTGCGGAATATACGTCCTAGATGAATCGATTTCAGTCCAGTAAATGGAACTTTACCGGACAAGTCCGGTAAGGGTTGCTAGGCAATCGACGAGCTACCGTCTAATATAAAATATTACGTTACTTAAATTTGATTCAGATTTTGTCAAATGCTCAGTTGGCGACCTCAAAATTTTTTTGACGTCGCTTGCATAAAAATTGTGCGCAGTAATTACGACGTTTGATAGATAGATAGATAGAATTACGACGTTTGATAGATAGATAGATAGATAGATAGATAACAGCTTTTATTCAAGACAAGTTACAACGTAACTATGCTTAAACAGGTCAGAAGTAGTAAGTTGACATGCGCTAAATTATTCAAATCAGACTGGGTTACAATTTTAACTTGGAGAAACTAAGCTTGTGTCTCCTGAAAAAATTCCGCAAAATTGTAGGGTTCTATGTTAACAAGGAGAGTAAATAAATTTTTCTTAAATAAATCGGTATCCTGTGTTTCACAAAGTTTCCTTGGTAAACTGTTAAAGAAT
The DNA here is from genome assembly GCA_951812265.1 of Taphrorychus bicolor. NCBI lineage: Eukaryota > Metazoa > Arthropoda > Insecta > Coleoptera > Curculionidae > Taphrorychus > Taphrorychus bicolor. Next base: position 4,265,254 of record OX638301.1, read on the forward strand.
TTTATACATAAATAACTGGATTGTTTTTCCGACAAAGTTAGTCTGTGGTGGGGAAGATTGTATTGGATGCTATTGGCTCTAGTGCCATGGGGATGGCTAATCTTGTATTGCTCAAACAAATAGCTGTTTCTCTTCAAAAACGTGACATACTCAAAAATCGATATTGCTGGAAGAGTCAAAAGCGTATTGGCCCTGAACAAATTTCTCAGCTGGCAAGAGGTTGTGATTTTGTTATTATTCTTAGAGCTACCTTCTGATGTGTGAACAGCCTTAGACTAGTGGTATTATTCCCCCAGAATACAATAGCATACTTCATAAGTGGGTAAAGTGTCCCATAATATGCTGTCTATAATGTATCTATATCGCAGTGTCTAGTCAAGACTCGCAAGGCATAGCATGCAGATAATAACCTGCCATCCAGATTTACAATGTTCCAAGCAACCTGGTACTGTCACTTATCTGAATATCATTATCCTTGAGTTTTATGCTTGTTGGTGGATCCAACAGCTGTGCTTTATTTGTTTTGAAATGAATATATTGTGTCTTGTTTACATTTAAAGATAATCCGTTGTTGGAAAACCACTCATCGAGATTTTTGAAATAAAATTTACATTGGTTTACCAAGCAATTCAAGGATTAGTTATGAATTAATAAATTTGTGTATCAGCGTAACTGATTAGTTTACAATTGGGGGTTAATATACATGAAGGTAGGTCATTTAGAATTATTGTGAATAGCAATAGACCGAGAATGCTCCCTTGAGGGACTCCACGTGTAATGTGTAATTTTTTTGATCTGGTCTCTTTGCCAAAAGTGTATATTTTTACACTTTGAGTTCGATGTCTAAGATATGATCTTGAATTAGCAACACCAGTAATTCCATATCTTTCAACTTTCTGAAGAATAGTCTCATGATTCAGGCTGTCAAATGCCTTGGAGAGGTCAATACAGACCCTCTCACCCCTCTGCAACGCACTCACCGCAGGTTCAACAAACTTATGTAATGCAGTGTCTATCGATTTCCGCCTCATAAAACCATGTTGGAAGCTGTTGAGTAGATTGTTGGTAGAAAGATACAAAAGCAACCTGTTATACATTGCTCTTTCAAGAGTTTCACAATAGACGATTGAACACTAATGGGGCGATAATTGGACAATATATTTTTATCACCTTTTTTAAAGAGCGGAGTTATAATTGAATGTTTGAAATCCGTAGGAAACAGATCTTTCCTTAAGGAGATATTTAGCAAATATTGTATCGGTACCAAAATATCGCATATGCACCCTTTTAATAAAAACATAGGTATCTGAGCTTTTTTCAGTTGTTCAGTTATAGCCTTGATTTCATTAGTGCTTATTAGAGGAATATATATTGAGGTATTGGTTTTAAAATTAATAAATTCCAATTTTAAAATAAAATTGGAATGTATTTTTGCAGCAGTATTAAGGGTCTTCGTAGTAATTTGTGATTGATCCTAGCAAGTAATAAAATAATTATTAAATCTGTTGGCAAGCGATAATGGATCTCCATCTGGAAGCTTGTTTGTTTGCGAGGTTTGGTCATTTGTTAGTTTGTTTATTATTTTCCAAGTTATTTTAGATTTTGTAACGTTTTTATTTTCTAAAAGCGTTCATTTACATATTTGTCCCTATATCCCTGTTTTAAACTATAATTTTCAATCAGGTAACAATGTTTCTAAGTTATTTCAATCGTTTCAGCGCTATGATGCCATGGTTGTCAGGTCTTCTATTTTATTAAATGGTTTAATGGTACCTATGTATGCCGTTCCGCACCTTTGCTGGTAACGCGATTGCTCCTCTAAATATAGTCGTTTGTACTTGGCAACATCTCCTTCCACTTTTGGCCCTCGACGGTGCGTCTACGTATCTCCATCTCGTGCTCTCGCCTTTTCGTTCTTGACCGGCGACAAGCACTTACGCCATTGTCTCCTCCAATGAGGCAGACAATTTTTGGTTTTGCCCTTTTGTAGAAAAAGTTAAGCAGCCACTATAGTTTCGATTTAGAACTATACTTCAACATATGCCTTTGTCAAAAGGGTTTCTTCCATAAGGTGGATTGCTTCCATGACGGATTTCTTCCATGACCTGGATGCTTTCTCTAGTCAATAGAGCCCGTGCATGACACCCATCCTGGTCTGAGGACTCGTTAGTCCAGCCGATGAGCCGATCCGATCCTAAGAACTTATCTCCACGCCTATGTGAAATTCTTCCGAGTTTCACTCATACTCTAGGATGAATCTGTCCTCGAGTCATAGTTGGAGAAAGGCTTTCACGACGGTCCGGTGACCATCAGGTCAATTGACAGAATACTACACACCTATTTTGGTCATCGTAGAAGTATGGAAGAAACAAAAGTCCGTAAGATTACCTTTTTCTCTATTATAAACTTGTTCGTCAGACGGTCAATGATATAACTGACATTCTATTGCCTATCGACATATTATGGAACTACCTATACCTATGCCTTGTTTTCTGTGATTTTCTATTTTACGTGTTCTTAAGCAACCGACGTATTTTACCTATGAATTAATATTGATTCGAGATAACTTAGTAACATAAACATTTTTAACTCCATTTGTAACAGCCATTTCTGGTCGGAATGTTTCATTAATTTATTAAAACTGGTAGTTACTACCCTGTCGCTATATTTAGAATTCTTTGGCCAAAGACTAGTGTAACTCTACATATTAACTTGTATATATCCCGGTTTCACCGAATGTTGTCACTAGCTAGAATAGGCTGCTAATTTGATGTACGTATTGTGACGTGTTAGAAGTGCCTAGAGTGCCTAAGTTTCATTTGTTATTTGGTAATTTGTAAATATTTAGCCAACTCACATTATTAAATGCATAGGGTCAATTACTTCTACTTTTTTATTGATCACCGTATTAATTACACAAATTTTTAGCTTCTCAATTCCTAAGAATTTCTCATCTCTTTAGTTTAGAATTGAGTGGCGCCCATAGCAAAGTCCAATTGTAACTCACACCTGTCGACTCTCCAAGACAAAGAGCTGTCGTACGCATATGCGGCCAAAGAAACATTTTAATAAAAAAAGAGGCCACAATTTATTATCGGCATTGTTTAGACGATTTTTAATGGAATCATTTTTTGCTTTATTTAGGAGAAGCTTATCGATTCCTAAGCATGTCATAATGATTTTTGAAACTAGCATCTTGATTCGAAATTGTGTAATACAAGTCCAGCTGTTCTTTACACTGTAATATATCCTGATTTTTTTAGTGATCTATGTTTGAGGGGTAGAATTTAACAAAAGGATTTTTTTTTTTCGAAATAGTATAGAAATAGATTTTTAAAATCGGTCTATTTTGCGTCTAGTGAGGTTGCATTTAAAGTAGAAATCCAATCTTCTGTTTTAAGTTCGTTTAAAAATTTGATTATAGCGTTTTCACTGAATTTCCTGGTTTTTATAAAAGCCACAGCTTTACTTCCTGTTTTAAACTTTATCAATTGACCTAACTGATCGGATATATGTCCGTTTACCAGAGAAGTTGTGCATACACAGGACTTGCCAACAACTATATTATCTAAGCAAGATTGATTCGTTGTAGTTATTAGAGTAGGCTCATTAATTGTAATGATCAAGCTAAAGGATTTTATTATTCTAAGAAAATCCGTTCTACATCTTGTTTCAGTTAGAAAATCAATATTGATATCTCCCAAAATCGCCGTTACATTTCTTCTTGAACGTTCTATTACATATCACATTAAATACTGACAAAAAAAATGGAAAGTCTCTATTTGGCGGGCGATACAAACAAATAAATACATACTTTTGGGAATTTATGATGGTTTCAAATGCCGTTTTACTGAAACAGTTTAAATTGAAACAATGTTTGAAATTGAATAAGGAATCCAAATGTTAGGAATAAAATAGGTGTTTCCATTGGAAGGTATGGATACAGTATAAAGAATAATACATTATATCAGTATTGTCAGTTCGTGTCGGCACTTTTGATATTTCCAAAACTAAAGCGTGCCGGCAATTTTCTCTAGTAGTTACGAGGGGACAACCACATGCGATGCACTGCCAAAGCATTGCCAAAACCGCGCAAAACCGGTTTGGTGGTGCACCGGCCGGCGGCCGGGCGGACGGGACAAGGGGAGGGAAGTTCGAATTTTTCGACCGACTGACGCTACTGATATAATGTATTATTCATAGAGGATTTATCAAGGTAGAGGTCTTTATTTAGATTTTTCAATATTGGCGTGATAAACAAACCCTCCATACAGTGTTGTCAGGATTACTTTGCTATAGTCGTTTTCAGGAAGATATTCATCTAGCCACCCATGACATTGTAAACGCACCTTTTAATAACAATTGAAAAGTTACCAGAAAAGTTACTAGATCGAAGAGTGGTGCGAATCGAGCTTAACGAACGAATTTATCGGGTTTTAACATCAAATTTTGTAATTTTCAAACATAACTACTTTATTTCTCAAATTTTGCTCAAATTCATTTGTTATGCTGCGTTTGTAATGTAGAAAAAGTAAACTGGCTTAATAAGCAACTAACTACCACACAGAACTATTAACACAATTCATCTCATGATCCAGAAAACTCTACTGCAACCTGCAACCTCCAACTTCTGCAAAATAAGATGCCAGAGTAGAGTTAAAATTTACAAAAATTGAGACAGGAAGACCACATTCAAGCAGTTATTGATGAGAGAAGGACTGAACTGGACCATCAACCATGAACAAGATTTCCAAAAGTACCAAATATACTCACCCAGAAATTACCTTAGTGACCAAATGCCCTGGGAATAGACCATACATTTAACTATGCTTATGCCTATGTCTTACATAATATTATATAGTTTACCACTTTCCAAGCTTAAAATTGAATGCAGATTGCAGTCAAGTAAAAATTGTTCCAAACACAGCAACATCACCTGAGAAAAGATTATGTTTCTACCAGACTGAATTTAAGTACTGGTACTGCCATATGATTTGGACTGTGTGATTAGGATCCGTGGTGAGAGTCCCAGTGGCCTTTTTATATAGGTTACCTATATGCCATATGCCATCCATAATTCCTATATCCATACACCATCCATAATGTTCCTCGATGATCACTATGGATCGAGTTAATATTAGTCGAGATTATTCCCCATCATAAAGAAAAGAATATTTTCTACCAGATGAATTTACTGTTATATCATTTCAGTTGTCATTTGGGTATAGCTCCATTATTGGAGGTCAACTTATAAAAGTTGACCTTTTCAGTTGTATGTGTCGGTATTTAGAAAAGTGTATTTTTGTTTGTTAACTATATATGATTATTGATTTTAAGTTATAAATTACTTACACAAAAAGATGTCTTGCCTAATTGTGCATTTAATTTCTTAAACTACCTAAATATCAAGAAACTAAAACATTTGTGTAGTGATTTAATATGAGGTTTGTTCCAACATGCTAGGGAACCATTAAATGAACGTGAAAACGAGCAGAAATTCCACTGCTCGAAACGTCGTGAAAAAACTCAATAAAGACAATGGAAGTCCAACATGTTTCATTTAATAATACATCATTGTCTACCACCTTTAAACAAATGCTAGAAAACCATTGCAGAACCTTTAAAAAAATCATTTTGGCCAACTCACTAGCAAAGATTTCAAATTGAAATGAGGAACCATCTTGACGTTTGCAGAACCACTCTGGACAAGCACATTGTTTATTTCAGTATCATATTAGTGAGTTGTCAAGAATGATAGATCATTCTGGTCGTTTCTTGGTGGAATAGAACAACTTTTCAACTAAGAGAGCTTCAGTTCTTTAAAACTAAATGGCATTTAAGCTGGGGCCATTTCTTATAAACTCAGTTGAAAATGTTTCGACTTATATGCATAGAATTTGAAGTAACTTTTCGAAACAAGTAAAGGCTATTTATTAGTTTGAAATTAAGAACCCCCTTTGCAACTAACTTACTATACCTGGAATAAAAATGCTGTTGAAGTTGCAAGAACTTTTTTATTTTATATACAAAGCAAAACAGCAATAGTGTGTTTAATGGAAAAACTCATTAAGTTGGCTGTGAATTATCAGGAGACAAGAATGCTGGAGTAATAAAGTACCAGCTACTTTCATTGTTCTGTCCTATTCTATGAAAACTTCACAACCAATTTATATACATTTTGGAAAATATTTAAAAAATTATAACACACATATTGGTAGTTTTTATTGATTACAATATAGTATAAATATTTTATATTGGATATTAGGACTTTACTTTCCACTACAGGATGTCTACCTTAACATGATTTCGGAAGTGTATAGAGTCAGGGTCAGGTCAAAATCACCGAATTGTTTGTAAACATTTTTTTCTCAATGTGGGCTCTAGGACATACCTTGGGTTCAAAAGATGCACTTGAGAGTTTGTGATTTGGATACAAACTTTCAAACTCCCTCGTGTATTGTTTTGGAATTTTTAATGAAATGAGTTGTGAGAAAGAACCATGACATGACACAAAATAAAAGGTTACTGCTTGGTTTCTGTTAAAATCTCAAGTATAATTAAAAATTATATTTGCAGAAGAAAATAATTCCATACACATGCCACTGGCTTTTTTCTAAGAATGGAAGATCCACTTCAAAGGCGCATTAAGGGTCTTTGTAGTAATACATTATACAAAACACTTAAAATGTTTGGTGATTTAAATATTAGAACCCAGGATTGTAAACTTCAAGAGGCCCCTTTTGAGGTCCAGACCTTAGCAATCACAATAGCAAAAAATGAATATATCTATAATGATATGCAGGAGTATGATAATATATAAAAACTTAGTGTTATTTTGACAAATGGTGAGATGTTGTACAGAGCATCTATCGATTTTTGGCTTTAAGCCGCAAACACATGGTCTCCAATTTGTTGAGAAGCCAAAGCTGTACTGATGAGGAGTAGACCCTGAAACTAGTATGCAGATGGGTTGATTGACAAATTGGTGACTACCAACTCTTTAAACTGTTTTGACAAATGTTATATGCATCCTTCGGAGAGATTAACACTTACATAATTTGCACTCTGTATAACTGAGATCACAACGGTCACCCTCAAATTGGTTCCCACACAATCACTTAACAGAACACTTAATTTATAAATGGAAACACACATTTTTTGTTCAGGTTAGTTCATCCTTCCTTTGGTACATTCACAGATAATTGAGATGGTCAAATGATCATTCTTCATTTGGATAATACAAAATCATTCAGTCGCACCTTGAAGATGTCACTTGAATACTGGAAACTGGGCAATTCTTTTTTTCTTTCTTTCTCAAGCATTGAGCACTTTGCTTACAGTCTTCATACAAAGTCAAAAAGCAGTCGATGCATGCAGCTGCAGCTCTGCTACTGGAGTTAGGAAATTGTTAAAAAATAGCTTCATTCTGTAAGGGATCAAATCCGTGGTAGGTCGTAGGTTTATTTCACTTTTTGCTTTCACTATATAAGTTGTTGAGTATAAAAGTAGTCATATAAAGGACTGTTTGATGATAATATGCAGTGTAGTTATTTGAAAATTACTCACAAAAATTGGAATAAGAAAAAAAGAAATATGAGAATTAAATTCACAATATTTACAAAGATGCATATTGCATCCAAGGAATTGACGGACGTAATATTGCGCTCTCTGTCTCAAAATACATGCAGAAGACAAGGATAGAAAGTAAGGGTCATGCCATTTCTTAAATTTTGACATAACGTGATTGATACCAATAGAATAGAAATGGGAATAGTAGGTATGTATCAAAAATCATTTAAATATAAACATATTTGAATGTTTTGGTCTGCAAAGAAATGCGCGTGCTGCGTAAAAATCGTATACTTGTTTGCTTGAAAAATAATACGCCTATGTGTGCTTATGTCATCTGGAGATGTGTCCTTGGAGATTCAAATTTCGCCATATTGTTTTTAGCATTTCTGCTTCCCCTCTACCCGAACAACCCGCAAGCCTCCAAGTATGCGGTTTGTATATCATGCCAAGTAAACAAATACCAATTTATGATTAACTCGCGGCTTCTATTTATTTACTCCATTGTCAATGGTATTATTCCTTATACTGTGGTATGGAGATAAATGTCTTCAAAAAATCAACTTTCCACTTTTTCCATGGCGACTTGGAAACACTTTTTTTTAATGTTGGTTGATAGAGAACCTAAAAAATATCATGTCATTTGTGAAATCGAGGCTGACTGATATTCATTTTTTTCCATAAAAATCAACATTTATTATTGATGATATGGAACGTTCGGGCGCGATTTTCTCGAAAACGGTAAGAGCCAGGCATACACTAAGTTACATGTTAATAACGTAGAATTCGACGTAGAATCCGAAAAAGGACAAATATACAGGGTGTTCAATTTAAAATAATAAATGTGACGTCACTTCCGGTAAAACCGGAAACGCCAATTAGTTATGCTTATGTGCAATTTGTAGTCACTAACCTACTATATTCATCCCCAAAGTTTCAAAATGTTAGCATTCTTTTAACCAGAGTTATCGCTTGACTAGTAATTCCTGTGTCACCCGGTATATAAAGAAACACAAGCACATTGTTGATGATTTAATGCTGACATCTCCATCATTTTCCCCATTAGGAAAAGACTTTTCGAAGGAATTTGCGAAACATCTATTACTCGTATGTAGTAATAATTTTAATAAAAGATAATTTGAGGTAATAAAGATTTAAAACTAGTGGCTACATATTTTAAAAACTTTATTTTGGTACAATAAATAGCGTAACTTTAAATCATTATGCTATAGCTCTCGAATTATGAATTTTGACAGTGATAATAATACAGACACCACTAAATGTCAATAAATATAATTCTTACGTGGTCATTTATTCATTTTTTCTTTAAATTTCTAAATCATAAAAACAGTATGAAGTAAAATATTGTACGATACACGTCGATTAGGTGTTGTTACAGTACTGGTATAACTTTCCAACCAACCTTACCACGAGGTTAAAACCTCGTATTGTAACCTCGTGTGTTATTGAATACCGGCACATCCTGTGCCGGTATTCAATAAATCCATTGTATCCAAGGTAACCTGTACCGGCACCGTTACAGGATACCGTAATGAAACTATATCGGATTTCTCAGAAATATAATCGCAGCGCATAAAATTAATTTTCCCGTTTTTAATAGGTATGAAGTAAAATTTTGTACATCATACGTCCGGTAACGTGTTACAGTAGTCGTTTCGAAATTCCAGACTTGGCTAGCGCCTCGTGCGGAAACATCTTACTCCTACTGTAAAACTATATTTACCGGACTAATAACGTAAATAACTATTTTCGTACTGATCGTATTATTTTCTTTTTCAGGCACTAACCAAGATTCGTCGGGCGAAGAAGATTCGGATGACGACGACGAAACGCAAAAGGGCCAAGACGTGACCCACGATTTGGTGAGTACCAGCCAGAATAAGTCGATTATTATTCACGTCGGTTATTGAAAGGGTATAACCTTATACGTTGCTGATGATGAGAGGATGCCAAAACGTAAATAACTCTATAATCATTAAACCACGGTATTGTCATGCATTTTAAGAAATCTTGAGCACGTGCACTTACCAGAGGTTACTGGCCAAAATTTGTGACATTTGTGTTCCCTTACTACTATATATTTTGTTGCAGGTAAGTTTAATCTCAGAATAGTCGGGAATGTAATACTTCAAGTTTGTGTTGTATGTTAAAATACACAAAGTTGTATTGGTAGAATTAATGACTGGGCAGTATTTTGCTTGTTTGTTGCTTATCTTCGCTTAGCTATCACTCTCTTAAAAAACTCTGCTTTATTGTGCGATTAAACATTATCTGTTTTTCAGTACGCAGTAACAGAAATGCCCAGGTGGTATCAGTGGGGCAGCACATTTTCACAAATCAACAATCGAGACAGCGATAGCTCAACTAACTGCATGAGTTGTTTAAACATAAAATGATAAAACGTTTATTTTTATTAAAAGTTTAGTAAGGGATGTAATAGATTATATGGTAAACATGATGCTGGCAGAAAGAAAGGCTGTGATTGACGAATTTTATAGTACGTATGTATGTGATAATAAATAAAGTGCAATATACTGTTAAAAACTGGCTTCGTTTACTCAACTGAACCTTACATTTGGTTTGGAAAAGACTCAAAGATGCTAATACACATTTTCTCTTATTAGTTTAAAAGCCACTGCCTCGGTTATGCGTGCTGACAATACTCCTGTAAGTTAAAAGATTTCTGCTTTTGACGCTTCTGGTTTTATTTTTTTTTCAGAGAGAAGCTGTTGCTTCTATTCCAAAGGTTTATCAATGTATGGATGTATAGAGCATTGATAAACTTTTTTTTAATTTATTTGCGTATTTTTTTTACATGTAGGTTTGATCTCATTGAATTATAAGCTTTATTCACTGATTGAAAGTGCAGTGGAGTTTAAAACATACCACGTTTGCACAAAGTTTATTATGTCAACATTTTCTCTTTTAGCCGACGTTCTACGCAGACAATGAGAAGACAGAGCAATAGTAGTAGTATCCAAACACATTCAATGTATTCTGCAAAATTCCGTCGACGAGAAGCGATGTGGGCAGCGTGAGTGGTTTACTAGTATAGGCAAAAATTTAATTAAAACGAATGTGAAGGTGAAGAGAAGCAAAAATAATATATTTTTAATATGAACTCACTACTATAATATGAATCAATTTATGGACTAAGTAGGAAGTAGTAGGGATTTCTAGCAAATTTTTCTGTATTTTGATATGTTTTTTAATGTTTTAGTTCGTGTGCTTATGCCCGCCACGAACGCCTTCCCTCTATATAGGAAAAAAAGTCTGCAAGAATTTTAAAAATAGTTTACGTTCTATAGCTCTTTTGTACCAAAACTTTTCCGTTTATAGAGAGAATGCGTTCGTGGAGGAATACCCTGTAATTATAGTGGGACACACCCACCTTTCCGTTTCTATTAACTTACCTAATTAAAAAGCCAGTTTTAAAAAGTTCTTGTACATACAACCGTCTTTTTGTTTATTAATTTATTAAGTTATTTTTCTGTGCTAATAATAGCAACGTTGTTGATAGTAAAAGTATTTCTGTTTCCGCACTTAGCATTAGTGATTGCGTCACATAAATTTGCGCTTTTTGTAGATAAATCCATTTAATGAATCATCATCCACGTACCGTGTATAATAATAATAATATTATTGGTGAACAGGGAGATTATTTTTGAATACATTATTTGTTCGTTATAATATAGTATATTGTGATGACTATCAACGTAAAAAAAGGAAATTATTATTAAAAAATATAATATATAAATTAAGTAACTGACTGGGTGTATTTATTACTTATATTCGCTTTTCATTAAAATTTTACTATAAAAATAGTAGACTCAAACTGCTGTTCTGTTACGTTTAATTACGTTACAATAGCCGATACAACAACGATCTTATACGACATCATAATATGGAGCATCTCATACAGGAGCAATACCACGGGAACTTTAAAAACTGATAATTTTGCACGATTGCATGTTTTCCATAACTTCACGAGTCGTGTAAAATTTGCAAGAAAATCATGCCAGAGTGAAAAATTATGTGGTTATTGATCGAGTTAAATACAACTAACTGAAACTTTCTATCTTCTATATCGTCTATTCTTCAAACGTTTCGACCAAAATTTAGTCTTCTTCAAGGCTAAAAACACATGGGAAGATGCTTCAACTTATACAGGGTGATTCACGTTACTCGACACGGAAGATTATGGCTAAACTTTTAGATTTTAAAACAGTTTTGTATATGGAATGGATGGGGGCCTATTGGAAGTACATTTTTAAATTATTGTCATTGTATACAGGTGGTCCCAAAAGTAAATAAAATTGATTAAAGTGGTATTTTTTTAAATGAGACACCTAGTATATTAATGTATTTCCGGTACCAACGGACAAAAGTAAAGGTAGTTTTATTAAGGTTTATGGCATCTAAACCGTACCGTTCTTCAGATATTCGTGATTTTGTGAAAATGCAGCATCAAATTTAATGGTTAAAATCTCAGCACTTGGTTTCTTTTCAACCACCGAAATTGGCTGGTGGGCTACTAGTACATTGAATTTTTTCCTACTAATAAGTAAACGCTTTAGTTCAAGATACATTATGAGCAATTGAGAATTGTTGAAGAATTCACAAATTCCCACAACAACCCTTTTAAATACAGGTAATTTTTGAATATTCCGCCACTTTTAGATGACGTTTATACATCATCGAGTTGACGTACTGAGTACTGACTGACAGCCGACGGAATTCCAAATTGCTCTTAGAGTATTCTTGTGCTTAAATTCATATTGAGGAAACAAAGGACGGGTATATTCCCAGGGCGTAGTAGGGCCATAACCCGAAAATGCATCAAAATGCCATATACCATATATGTCAATCTGACCATTGACTTTGGAAAAAACATGGCGGCACCAATAGAAAACGCTACCAGCTTATGGCCACACTCTCATTACAGGCACTCTAGTATCAAACCTACTGTTGGCAATTCCAATGCCTACTAAGGACGTTCTAATCCCTAGCATGGGCTCCATAGGACACTGGCCGTATAGTTCTAGAAGGTATTTGAATCCAATATCCACTTTAGAATGCAATTACGCTGTAGTTTTGGTGAAAACGCACTGCTCTTATGGCGGATTTAACGTATAAGGGAAATATCCGCTGTAATTTTTTGATAAACACACTCCTCTTACGGGAAAATTTATTCATGAGTGAAATATCGGGGGTAATACCACGAGAGTTTTAAAATTACCGATAATTTTTCACGATTGCAGGTTTTCCATAATTTCATGAATCCTTTAGGACGAATGAAATTTGCAAGAAAAACATGCGAGACTGAAAAATTATCTGGTTAATTTTGAAGCTCGAGCAGTATTTAGAGAGATTATTTCCTGAATTAAATGCAACATTAAGAAATAAATAGATATCATTAGAATATTTCAGACGTCACATTAAATAAGTCAATGAGACAGCGACGTTTTATTGTTGGTTCCATGACAACGTGAAATTACCGCTTTAATTTTTTAGAGAATTATCGAATTACCGCTTATTTATACCTTGTTTGCTCCATAGCAATAATATGGATGAGTGAAATAATCGGGGGTAATACCACGAGAGCTTAAAAATGTACGATACAATCTCACGAGTCTATTTGTAGGAAAAACACTCCAGGGTGAATAATTATTGGTAGTAATGCTACGAGAGCTTTAAAATTACCGATAATTTTTCACAACTGCCTATTTTCCATAATTTCACGGGTCCATTAGGAACAGTGAAATTTGAAAGAAAAACATTGAAAAATTACCGGGTCATACCAAGAGCGATTTAAAATTACCGATAATTTTTCAGAATTGCATATTTACTATAATATTTCACGAGTCCTGTAGGACGAGTAAATTTATAAAGAAAATTTTTCACCATTGCATATTTCCTATAATTTTACTTCATACTGTATCATTTAGGACACTTTTACGTACTTGATTTTAATCCGGTAAATAGCTTTTTACAGGATTGGATATCGTAAAGAAATTTTACAGTATTGAGTACCGGCCCATCTTCAATAAATCCATTGTATCCACAGTAACCTGGAAACCGGTACCGGTACAGGATACCGTAATGAAACTTATTGTCAAATTGGCGGATTTGTCAAAAATATATTTTTAATTTATTTAGTATGAAATAAAATGTTGTACATCATACGTTCGGTAACGTGTTACAGTAGTCGTTTCGAAATTCCAGACTCGGCTAGCGCCTCGTCCGGAAACATCTTACTCCTACTGTAAAACTATATTTACCGGACTTATATCGTATTGTATAACGTAAATAACTATTACGAATCCTTCAAGACGAGTGAAATTTATAAAGAAAACATGCCACAGTGAAAAATTATAGGGAGTAATACTACAAGACCTTTAAAATTACTGATAATATTTCACTTTGGCATATTTTCCATAATTTCACGAGACCTTTGACGAGCGAAATATGCAAGGAAAACACGTCTGGTTAATTTTAAAGCTCGAGGGCTATTTAGTGAGATTTTTTCTCGAATTAAATACAATAAGAAAAAATTAAGAAGTAGTATTAGCATATTCGCACGTCAGCTTAAATAAGTCAATTAGACAGCGACATTTATTATAGTTTTCTGCTTGGTTCCATGACAACGTGAAATTATCAACAGTAATGTGTTAAGTGCATATAAAATTGCCGAAAATTTGGCCTGAAGGTTTGTTGCCCAGAAACGGCTTGAATGCATTTTCATTCTTATTTGACAAAAAGTTCCCGATCCGAAGAACAGGGCACTTTTTTAGAAAATAATAATCAAAATGCATAAAAGCTGTTACTTCAGGGCAACAAATCTGAATACAAAATTTTCTAACATTTTACGTGCGCGAAACATATTTTATAGACTATTTCCTGAAGTTGACGATCAATTTGCTTACAATTGTAACTAAGGATATCAACAATACACACACCAACCGAATGCAATTTTCAGTTATGAGTGCCGTTGTCGCTGTAATTCGGTGACAATTGCACTGCAGTTTAATGGATGAGGGGAATAGTCGCTGTATTTTTTTTTGAGAATTATCGAATTATCCCTTATCACTACCTTTTTAAGGTTGTTTGCACCCCAACTGCATTTGGGCTCGGTAAAGAACTACTTTCCGCACTTGTTGGGTAAATAATTATTACTCTCTTGGGACATGAATGTGAAGTGGAGAAAGCGCAAAAAATCTTTAATTTGAATCGCTAATAACAGGTATCTATTTAGAAGTTATTCGGAATGAAAAGTCTAGTATGCTACGACGTGTGAATGTAGCATCTAATTGGGACGACATAGAAGCGGACTTTTACACTATATTAAACTAATAAAACTACGAATGTCAGTAAATAATTATTAATCTCTTGGGACATGAATGTGAAGTGGAGAAAGCGCAAAAAATCTTTAATTTGAATCGCTAATAACAGGTATCTATTTAGAAGTTATTCGGAATGAAAAGTCTAGTATGCTACGACGTGTGAATGTAGCATCTAATTGGGACGACATAGAAGCGGACTTTTACACTATATTAAACTAATAAAACTACGAATGTCAGTAAATAATTATTAATCTCTTGGGACATGAATGTGAAGTGGAGAAAGCGCAAAAAATCTTTAATTTGAATCGCTAATAACAGGTATCTATTTAGAAGTTATTCGTAATGAAAAGTCTAGTATGCTACGACGTGAGAATGTAGCATCTAATTGGGACGACATAGAAGCGGACTTTTACACTATATTAAACTAATAAAACTACGAATGTCAGTAAATAATTATTAATCTCTTGGGACATGAATGTGAAGTGGAGAAAGCGCAAAAAATCTTTAATTTGAATCGCTAATAACAGGTATCTATTTAGAAGTTATTCGGAATGAAAAGTCTAGTATGCTACGACGTGAGAATGTAGCATCTAATTGGGACGACATAGAAGCGGACTTTTACACTATATTAAACTAATAAAACTACGAATGTCAGTAAATAATTATTAATCTCTTGGGACATGAATGTGAAGTGGAGAAAGCGCAAAAAATCTTTAATTTGAATCGCTAATAACAGGTATCTATTTAGAAGTTATTCGTAATGAAAAGTCTAGTATGCTACGACGTGAGAATGTAGCATCTAATTGGGACGACATAGAAGCGGACTTTTACACTATATTAAACTAATAAAACTACGAATGTCAGTAAATAATTATTAATCTCTTGGGACATGAATGTGAAGTGGAGAAAGCGCAAAAAATCTTTAATTTGAATCGCTAATAACAGGTATCTATTTAGAAGTTATTCGTAATGAAAAGTCTAGTATGCTACGACGTGAGAATGTAGCATCTAATTGGGACGACATAGAAGCGGACTTTTACACTATATTAAACTAATAAAACTACGAATGTCAGTAAATAATTATTAATCTCTTGGGACATGAATGTGAAGTGGAGAAAGCGCAAAAAATCTTTAATTTGAATCGCTAATAACAGGTATCTATTTAGAAGTTATTCGTAATGAAAAGTCTAGTATGCTACGACGTGAGAATGTAGCATCTAATTGGGACGACATAGAAGCGGACTTTTACACTATATTAAACTAATAAAACTACGAATGTCAGTAAATAATTATTAATCTCTTGGGACATGAATGTGAAGTGGAGAAAGCGCAAAAAATCTTTAATTTGAATTGCTAATAACAGGTATCTATTTAGAAGTTATTCGTAATGAAAAGTCTAGTATGCTACGACGTGAGAATGTAGCATCTAATTGGGACGACATAGAAGCGGACTTTTACACTATATTAAACTAATAAAACTATGAATGTCAGTAAATAATTATTAATCTCTTGGGACATGAATGTGAAGTGGAGAAAGCGCAAAAAATCTTTAATTTGAATCACTAATAACAGGTATCTATTTAGAAGTTATTCGTAATGAAAAGTCTAGTATGCTACGACGTGAGAATGTAGCATCTAATTGGGACGACATAGAAGCGGACTTTTACACTATATTAAACTAATAAAACTACGAATGTCAGTAAATAATTATTAATCTCTTGGGACATGAATGTGAAGTGGAGAAAGCGCAAAAAATCTTTAATTTGAATCGCTAATAACAGGTATCTATTTAGAAGTTATTCGGAATGAAAAGTCTAGTATGCTACGACGTGTGAATGTAGCATCTAATTGGGACGACATAGAAGCGGACTTTTACACTACATTAAACCAATAAAACTACGAATGTCAGTAAATAATTATTAATCTCTTGGGACATGAATGTGAAGTGGAGAAAGCGCAAAAAATCTTTAATTTGAATCGCTAATAACAGGTATCTATTTAGAAGTTATTCGGAATGAAAAGTCTAGTATGCTACGACGTGTGAATGTAGCATCTAATTGGGACGACATAGAAGCGGACTTTTACACTATATTAAACTAATAAAACTACGAATGTCAGTAAATAATTATTAATCTCTTGGGACATGAATGTGAAGTGGAGAAAGCGCAAAAAATCTTTAATTTGAATCGCTAATAACAGGTATCTATTTAGAAGTTATTCGTAATGAAAAGTCTAGTATGCTACGACGTGAGAATGTAGCATCTAATTGGGACGACATAGAAGCGGACTTTTACACTATATTAAACTAATAAAACTACGAATGTCAGTAAATAATTATTAATCTCTTGGGACATGAATGTGAAGTGGAGAAAGCGCAAAAAATCTTTAATTTGAATCGCTAATAACAGGTATCTATTTAGAAGTTATTCGGAATGAAAAGTCTAGTATGCTACGACGTGTGAATGTAGCATCTAATTGGGACGACATAGAAGCGGACTTTTACACTATATTAAACTAATAAAACTACGAATGTCAGTAAATAATTATTAATCTCTTGGGACATGAATGTGAAGTGGAGAAAGCGCAAAAAATCTTTAATTTGAATCGCTAATAACAGGTATCTATTTAGAAGTTATTCGGAATGAAAAGTCTAGTATGCTACGACGTGAGAATGTAGCATCTAATTGGGACGACATAGAAGCGGACTTTTACACTATATTAAACTAATAAAACTACGAATGTCAGTAAATAATTATTAATCTCTTGGGACATGAATGTGAAGTGGAGAAAGCGCAAAAAATCTTTAATTTGAATCGCTAATAACAGGTATCTATTTAGAAGTTATTCGTAATGAAAAGTCTAGTATGCTACGACGTGAGAATGTAGCATCTAATTGGGACGACATAGAAGCGGACTTTTACACTATATTAAACTAATAAAACTACGAATGTCAGTAAATAATTATTAATCTCTTGGGACATGAATGTGAAGTGGAGAAAGCGCAAAAAATCTTTAATTTGAATCGCTAATAACAGGTATCTATTTAGAAGTTATTCGTAATGAAAAGTCTAGTATGCTACGACGTGAGAATGTAGCATCTAATTGGGACGACATAGAAGCGGACTTTTACACTATATTAAACTAATAAAACTACGAATGTCAGTAAATAATTATTAATCTCTTGGGACATGAATGTGAAGTGGAGAAAGCGCAAAAAATCTTTAATTTGAATCGCTAATAACAGGTATCTATTTAGAAGTTATTCGTAATGAAAAGTCTAGTATGCTACGACGTGAGAATGTAGCATCTAATTGGGACGACATAGAAGCGGACTTTTACACTATATTAAACTAATAAAACTACGAATGTCAGTAAATAATTATTAATCTCTTGGGACATGAATGTGAAGTGGAGAAAGCGCAAAAAATCTTTAATTTGAATTGCTAATAACAGGTATCTATTTAGAAGTTATTCGTAATGAAAAGTCTAGTATGCTACGACGTGAGAATGTAGCATCTAATTGGGACGACATAGAAGCGGACTTTTACACTATATTAAACTAATAAAACTATGAATGTCAGTAAATAATTATTAATCTCTTGGGACATGAATGTGAAGTGGAGAAAGCGCAAAAAATCTTTAATTTGAATCACTAATAACAGGTATCTATTTAGAAGTTATTCGTAATGAAAAGTCTAGTATGCTACGACGTGAGAATGTAGCATCTAATTGGGACGACATAGAAGCGGACTTTTACACTATATTAAACTAATAAAACTACGAATGTCAGTAAATAATTATTAATCTCTTGGGACATGAATGTGAAGTGGAGAAAGCGCAAAAAATCTTTAATTTGAATCGCTAATAACAGGTATCTATTTAGAAGTTATTCGTAATGAAAAGTCTAGTATGCTACGACGTGAGAATGTAGCATCTAATTGGGACGACATAGAAGCGGACTTTTACACTATATTAAACTAATAAAACTACGAATGTCAGTAAATAATTATTAATCTCTTGGGACATGAATGTGAAGTGGAGAAAGCGCAAAAAATCTTTAATTTGAATCGCTAATAACAGGTATCTATTTAGAAGTTATTCGGAATGAAAAGTCTAGTATGCTACGACGTGTGAATGTAGCATCTAATTGGGACGACATAGAAGCGGACTTTTACACTATATTAAACTAATAAAACTACGAATGTCAGTAAATAATTATTAATCTCTTGGGACATGAATGTGAAGTGGAGAAAGCGCAAAAAATCTTTAATTTGAATCGCTAATAACAGGTATCTATTTAGAAGTTATTCGGAATGAAAAGTCTAGTATGCTACGACGTGTGAATGTAGCATCTAATTGGGACGACATAGAAGCGGACTTTTACACTATATTAAACTAATAAAACTACGAATGTCAGTAAATAATTATTAATCTCTTGGGACATGAATGTGAAGTGGAGAAAGCGCAAAAAATCTTTAATTTGAATCGCTAATAACAGGTATCTATTTAGAAGTTATTCGTAATGAAAAGTCTAGTATGCTACGACGTGAGAATGTAGCATCTAATTGGGACGACATAGAAGCGGACTTTTACACTATATTAAACTAATAAAACTACGAATGTCAGTAAATAATTATTAATCTCTTGGGACATGAATGTGAAGTGGAGAAAGCGCAAAAAATCTTTAATTTGAATTGCTAATAACAGGTATCTATTTAGAAGTTATTCGTAATGAAAAGTCTAGTATGCTACGACGTGAGAATGTAGCATCTAATTGGGACGACATAGAAGCGGACTTTTACACTATATTAAACTAATAAAACTATGAATGTCAGTAAATAATTATTAATCTCTTGGGACATGAATGTGAAGTGGAGAAAGCGCAAAAAATCTTTAATTTGAATCACTAATAACAGGTATCTATTTAGAAGTTATTCGTAATGAAAAGTCTAGTATGCTACGACGTGAGAATGTAGCATCTAATTGGGACGACATAGAAGCGGACTTTTACACTATATTAAACTAATAAAACTACGAATGTCAGTAAATAATTATTAATCTCTTGGGACATGAATGTGAAGTGGAGAAAGCGCAAAAAATCTTTAATTTGAATCGCTAATAACAGGTATCTATTTAGAAGTTATTCGTAATGAAAAGTCTAGTATGCTACGACGTGAGAATGTAGCATCTAATTGGGACGACATAGAAGCGGACTTTTACACTATATTAAACTAATAAAACTACGAATGTCAGTAAATAATTATTAATCTCTTGGGACATGAATGTGAAGTGGAGAAAGCGCAAAAAATCTTTAATTTGAATCGCTAATAACAGGTATCTATTTAGAAGTTATTCGGAATGAAAAGTCTAGTATGCTACGACGTGTGAATGTAGCATCTAATTGGGACGACATAGAAGCGGACTTTTACACTATATTAAACTAATAAAACTACGAATGTCAGTAAATAATTATTAATCTCTTGGGACATGAATGTGAAGTGGAGAAAGCGCAAAAAATCTTTAATTTGAATCGCTAATAACAGGTATCTATTTAGAAGTTATTCGTAATGAAAAGTCTAGTATGCTACGACGTGAGAATGTAGCATCTAATTGGGACGACATAGAAGCGGACTTTTACACTATATTAAACTAATAAAACTACGAATGTCAGTAAATAATTATTAATCTCTTGGGACATGAATGTGAAGTGGAGAAAGCGCAAAAAATCTTTAATTTGAATCGCTAATAACAGGTATCTATTTAGAAGTTATTCGGAATGAAAAGTCTAGTATGCTACGACGTGTGAATGTAGCATCTAATTGGGACGACATAGAAGCGGACTTTTACACTATATTAAACTAATAAAACTACGAATGTCAGTAAATAATTATTAATCTCTTGGGACATGAATGTGAAGTGGAGAAAGCGCAAAAAATCTTTAATTTGAATCGCTAATAACAGGTATCTATTTAGAAGTTATTCGGAATGAAAAGTCTAGTATGCTACGACGTGAGAATGTAGCATCTAATTGGGACGACATAGAAGCGGACTTTTACACTATATTAAACTAATAAAACTACGAATGTCAGTAAATAATTATTAATCTCTTGGGACATGAATGTGAAGTGGAGAAAGCGCAAAAAATCTTTAATTTGAATCGCTAATAACAGGTATCTATTTAGAAGTTATTCGTAATGAAAAGTCTAGTATGCTACGACGTGAGAATGTAGCATCTAATTGGGACGACATAGAAGCGGACTTTTACACTATATTAAACTAATAAAACTACGAATGTCAGTAAATAATTATTAATCTCTTGGGACATGAATGTGAAGTGGAGAAAGCGCAAAAAATCTTTAATTTGAATCGCTAATAACTGGTATCTATTTAGAAGTTATTCGGAATGAAAAGTCTAGTATGCTACGACGTGTGAATGTAGCATCTAATTGGGACGACATAGAAGCGGACTTTTACACTATATTAAACTAATAAAACTACGAATGTCAGTAAATAATTATTAATCTCTTGGGACATGAATGTGAAGTGGAGAAAGCGCAAAAAATCTTTAATTTGAATCGCTAATAACAGGTATCTATTTAGAAGTTATTCGTAATGAAAAGTCTAGTATGCTACGACGTGAGAATGTAGCATCTAATTGGGACGACATAGAAGCGGACTTTTACACTATATTAAACTAATAAAACTACGAATGTCAGTAAATAATTATTGATCTCTTGGGACATGAATGTGAAGTGGAGAAAGCGCAAAAAATCTTTAATTTGAATCGCTAATAACAGGTATCTATTTAGAAGTTATTCGGAATGAAAAGTCTAGTATGCTACGACGTGTGAATGTAGCATCTAATTGGGACGACATAGAAGCGGACTTTTACACTATATTAAACTAATAAAACTACGAATGTCGGCAAATAATTATTAATCTCTTGGGACATGAATGTGAAGTGGAGAAAGCGCAAAAAATCTTTAATTTGAATCGCTAATAACAGGTATCTATTTAGAAGTTATTCGGAATGAAAAGTCTAGAATGAAAAGCCTACGCGCTTCGGGATTTAAACTTGACGTTCGGGTCATAACAATCTACTTCACAACCTTGGTTTATAATATTCTATTACACCTATAGATTTTATAATTTGTAATTATTAGACAATGGCCGTGGACGAAGTATAGTATTATACTCGCTTTTTATGGCCATTATTCCCACGGGAGACTTGCGTCACGAGCCGCAGGCGAGTCTCCCTAAGGGAATAATATATTGTTGAGTGCTCTAAAGTTTAAGAAAAAACACTGCAGTTTGATTCAACAGGTATATAAAGACAATTAACTTTTTATTTCAAATGTCACAAAATGCGATTCTCCAAGAATAGCCCTACAATTAAAAAAAATTACTAAAATCTTACAATAAGTTTAGATGTTATTAAGCAACCAAAAGGCGGCCTATTTTTAGTGGACCGATAATTTGGCTCAGGATTCATTTTATTGGATAATTTCAAGAACTAGCAATTGGTCAGTATCATCATTAAATGCTATGGTCAAACAGTTAAATTTTTCTTTATAAGATCAAATAACTATAATATGAATCAGATATTATGTTGACCCATAGCAGCGTGGTCTTTCTATTTTGGTTTCTCGATTTCGTCTTTTTTCCATTCTTTTCACAAAAGAACGGTTGCCAGGATATCAAGAATTTTGAATGGCCTGTTAAAAATGAGTAAAATTGTAACTGTAATTTTACTTCATTAGTTGTTGATGTAATTTTTTGATAAAGCATAGTTTATGTGGACAAATTTACATACGAGGGTAATGTTCACCTCACTAAGTTTTCAGTTCTGGTAGCGCCATTCATTGCTCGCACGTATCTCTTCTATTTACAACAAAAGCTATTTTACATGTGGGTAATCTGAATATCTTCCATTTGCACCGGTTTTTCGTAAGCGATCTCATTGTTCTTGACTCCATTCGTTTCGTTGGTACTCCTCTTTGGCGGTTGTCTCCGTTTGTCTCTTATATACATCCACCTAAAGAATAAAAACGTAAACATTCAAACTGTTAGACAACACTTCTTATACAAAATCTTACACGATGACCATTAGGTATAGAGCGTAGACGATCGCGCTGAAGTAGAAGAAAGCTGAGGGTAGAGTATCGTATGTATGAGTGTATATTCCAACGTTATAGACGGGTCCGGATACCGCAGGTCCTACAACTTCCATTATTCCAAAAAGGGATTGGGCTTTGCCGAGGTCGTTTTCGGACACCACTTTAGTGGCCAAGGACCGAAGGGATATGGAAGTAACCCCGGTAATTAAGCTGACAGCGGCCCCTGAAATCGATGTAGATAATAATGTTTGCAACGGTGTGAACGGTGACAAGCACCTAGGTAGGAAAGTTTATGTTTCGTATTTTTATTTTCCTTTTAGGCGTGGTCAGGCTCACAGGCCCCTTAAAATAAGTAATAAGACCGATAATACTATATTAAGGTACAAGTTTTATAAGAAAGCTCATTGTCGCACCAGTCCAAGTTTTGCAATGTACGTATGCGACAAAGAGCCTTATGTGTATCTTATACTATTTTTTTCTATTTTTATGTTTTTGATAAATAAAAATTAAATTTTCTTCAATATACAGGGTTGCCGGAAACTAAAGCGACAAACAAATACAGCATATTCTAGATATGTTTTCACGCCGATTTCAGGTAGTCCTCTAAGGGAGCTTTGAAGATGGCTCTATCAACATTGTTTTTTTTTTAGTTTCTTAGATTTCTGAGATTATGTTTTAATTAGAAAGACCAAACTTAGGTTATGTGTTAATTCTTACATAAGCGATCTTTTGATATACAAATGATCTTTCAGTTGCAACCAAAGGCGTCACGTGAAAGATCATTTTTACATCTAAAGATCGCTTATGAAAGACATAACCTAAGTTTGATCTTTCTAAATAAGAGATAATCTAAGAAATAAAAAAAAACGTCAAAGAGCCATCTTGAAAGCACCCTAGCTCCCTTAGGAAATATGTTTGGATAAAACGATTTACTTGAAATCGCCATGAAACTATCAACAATCTATCGTTAATATGTGAAGGTTGGTAGGAATGACAAACTTCCCCATTGCCGCCATTTTGATTTAATACAAAGGTCAGTAGTGCTGTCAAGCAGCTGTACCAAAATTACCCACAGAAATTTTGAAGCTATCCCACTTTTACTCATTATACCTGCCTGAACTGTACCCAACTTTACTCCAATATGGTAGTTATTGGACTCAGAAAATTGTATTTTTTTATATTTCAGAATAACATGATGACAATATAGAGAAAAAAATAAATTTCCTAAAATATAATATATTGTACGTATTACCTATTCACTTATTTTTGTCATCTAGTTACCTTTGAAATCTTCAATTTTTTTATACTCATTTCCCTTTAGCACATGTTGAGAAGATACAACAAAAATGTCAAAATCAAATTTCCAACGTCTACTTGACGACAGTAAAAAGTGAATGGCTTATATATAAAAGCGTTTTCGAGTGTCGGCTTCAGAGCGCTGTAAGAGTATTCCAATCCTTTGATTTCCAACAAGAATGCACGGATGGGACAACTGTCAAAACCCTGTCAAGCTGCCACCCGAAAAACGCTGTTAGTGTTTTCTTAATACAGAAATCAATTAAAGACGTGACTTCGCACCTAAATAGTGTTTGTTTAGCTCCAATAAGTCCTAGTCCTAAACTGAATCAGTAGGACTTTCCGGAAATGGCGATTCTCGATCAGATTGATTCCTACAGCTGATTTTCAGGCAACCGGATTGAGGACCGATGCCAGGCCGGTCAACACAATCGGGTGAAAATCACTAATCAGCAAATTACTAGAATTACCCCGTTTAACTCCCCGGTACCCATTTTACCCGTGCATGAACAAATTACATCCAAATAGAGTAGTTACTCCCAGATTGGCAGCACTGAACGTCAGATTTTGACATGGTTTATCAATAACTTTTAGCTTAAAACAATTTTATGAACCAAGAAATCAGTTGTACTCGCCCAGAATTGCAAAGCATTGCATTAAATGTTGTAAGTATTGCGTTTCATGATTACCATATCGAAATAATTCACCATCGCTTCATTTTAAATCATCTATAGAGATGATATTTGATTGGTCACCGCTACCAACATTACAAAGCAAAAACCAAAACTAATACTGTATATATAGCAAGGTGGATTAGCAGGTTGGGGACGAAATAACAACTTCAATCAATGTTCAAATCGCCGACGTTTCGACTGTATATTGCCGTCTTTATCAAGGCTACAAATATAAGCAACGATCAATCACAGATACCAATAGGCAATAAAATAAAAAGTTAAAAATATTAGGACTGTATGTTAAAAGACGTTTGGTAGATATTGGTAGCATCATAGCAGCGTGTAGCTCGAAAACCAACAGGTGTTGCCAAGTTTCTAATGTTACGTTCAAATTATATTCAATTGTTAATTATATGATTATAACACGCGCTGTAACTCCGCCTTCAAATAAATAACACGAATCGCTTTCCTATGTTTGTCTGCAAGTAATGCTTCGTACCGCAATAGAGAGAAAATGTTTTATCTTCTACAATCTTCATAAAATCATACAATTTTCACAGAGTTATCGAATAGCAAATTCTTTTTTCCACGACTGCCTCGAAAATCAACCAATGCGCACTAGTAACTACCGTTGAAAATCACATATTGCAAACAGCATGTGCAAAGTCCACTTTGCACAAGCTTCTGATTGTTTTGCACACGCCAAAATTTATAATACGAATGATCGTTTATGAAGCAAAATCGCAGTCGTAGAAAAAGTATAGTGTGTAACACGTACAAAAATCACACTTCACACTTTTATGACGTTGTACCACTCGCCCACAGCTCGTGCCCAAACCGTCACACTCTTGCGAAAAGAGCAATTTTCGACACTAGTTGCACAATATACTATTAAAAAGAAAATATTGGCATTGTTGAATATATGAAGAATAAATTTTCATAGAGTTTCTCGCACATAAAATAAAAATAACAGAAATTAAAATAATATAATACACTGCTGAACAATAGGTTGGAATGATGCAAATTTGTAAGGTTATTTTGAAAGGTGATATCTTCTAGACGATGTGGAATATCCAGATGCATTTTTCAGGTCATTTTGGAAATGCCATTGATAGTAACTGGTCTTAATACCAGTTTTTCATTGTGCTTACAAAAGGCATATACAGGGTGAAAACTCAGCCCTTCACAAAAAATCAAAATTTCTTTCTTACCGAAGATTTAGAAAAACCAAAGTCGATTTGTAATTTCTATTCTAGGGTAATCTATCGACTAATGAAAAAATAAGTATTCGGTCGATTTTGGTTATCTCGCTAGTTTTTGAATATACGAGGTTTTATTAAAATTAGCACAACTTTTTGAAAATGTACCTCTTAATTTTGTAGAGCAATGCAAGTAATGGATTTTTTTTCTTCTTATCAAATATCCTTGCGTACATGTAATTGTTTTCCTATTCAGAATTGTTACTGCGTATACAGGGTGGCTTCATAATTTTTTTTAAGCGTGTCTCAAAAAAGCCGTGAATTTTAATAAACTTTCTGTTTTGATAATTTTGAAGTTTTGAAACTGTGTGGGGAAAACCTGGACAAATACCACAAAACGGGTTTTTATTTTTTTTTTAAATGATTAGTATTACCATACATTTTGGACCTACAGGAACTGTTATGTGATGTTACCAAAAAATTTGAAATTATAAAAATTTGAAAATGTTGTAATCTACTAAAGGCGATGGAGGCACTCTACCTAAAAATTTTCAACACTGTCGGTTATACCGGAAACAGATAACAACTTCCATATTTTAAATGGAATACACTGTATATATACAGGGTGATTCCCGTTACTCGACACGGAAGATTATGGCTAAATTTTAGATTTTAAAAAAGTGTTGTATATGGAATGGATGGGGGTCTATTGGAAGTACATTTTAAAATTATTGTCATTGTATACAGGTGGTCCCAAAAGTATAAAATTGATTAAAGTTGTATTTTTTTAAATGAGACACCTAATATATTAATGTATTTTCGGTACCTACGGACAAAAGTAAAGGTAGTTTTATTAAGGTTTATGGCATCTAAACCGTACCGTTCTTCAGATATTCGTGATTTTGTGAAAATGCAGCATCAAATTAAATGTTTCAAATCTCTTCCATAGGTAGAAGCTGCACTTTTAGTCCGTGGGGAAAGATTGACGTTCGTAGTATATTAACTACTACGAATATGGTAATACCACTAGAGCTTTAAAATTAGCGATAATTTTTCCGAATTGCATGTTTTCCATAATTTCACGACTCCTTTAGGACGAGTGAAATTTGCAAGGAAAACATGCCAGAGCGAAAAATTATCTGGTTCATTTTAAAGCTCTAGCGGTATTTAGTGAGATTATTGCTCGAATCTATTAAGAAATAAATAAGTTGTGTTAGAATATTCGGACGTCATCTTAAATAAGTCAGCCAGACAACGACATTGATTAAGGTTTTATGGTTGATTCCATGGCAACGTGAAATTACGGCTGTAATTTTTTAGAAAATTATCGATTTACCGCTTATTAATACCTGTTTTGCTCCATAGCAATAATATGGATGAGTGAAATAATCGGGGGTAATACCACAAGAGCTTTAAAATTACCGATAATTTTTCACGATTGCACGTTTTCCATAATTTCACGAGTCCTTTAGGACGAGTGAAATTTGCAAAGGAAACATGCCAAAGTGAAAAATTATCTGGTTCATTTTAAAGCTCGAGCGGTATTTAGTGAGATTATTTCTCGAATCAAAAATACTATTAAGAAATAAATAAGTAGTGTTAGAATATTCGGAAGTCACCTTAAATAAGTCAGTCAGACAACGACATTAATTAAGGTTTTATGGTTGATTCCATGACAACGTGAAATTACCGCTGTAATTTTTTAGAAAATTATCGAATTACCGCTTATTAATACTTGTTTTGCTGCATAGCAATAATATGGATGAGTGAAATAATCCTTAAAATACTAAGATTATTTTCATATATCGTACCCTATGCTGATTTTGACCGTGTTCGCCATGTTGACGTTTGAAAAATGTCACTGATAAATTACGTACATATAATAAGCAAATCCCTATAAAACGTTAAAAAAAATGAGGTATATTTAATTTCGCATTAATCAAGTTCGGTATGCCAAACAGATGCCTAGAAATTTCTAATAAAAGAGGAGGGCCTAGTCGATATTAGATTTGTGAAAATTTGGTAAAACGTATGTAATAGTCACCCTATAAAAAAATCGTTTTGAGATAATTGTGTAGGTGTTCCTTATACAAAGTTTAACAATTTCAAAATTATCATTCGTTTCAAAGAAATGCCAAAAGTGTAATTTGTTAAACGTCTATGTAATGAAAACGATTAAAATGAACATAGGGTATGTTCTATGAATATAATCTTATAATTTTAAGGAGAATCTAAAAATGCAACATTATACAGGATAACCCATTTAAAATACAGAAGTTGCCATCTGTTTCCGGTATAACCGGAGGTGCCAATATCTTGAAAATTTGTAGGTAGAGTGCCCCCATCGCCTGGTTATGGTATCCTAACCACAACATTTTCAGATTATTATCATTTCTAATCACATAACATGCAGTTCTTGGAGGACCACCATTTTGTTAATACTAATCTTGTTCAAAAAATTAAAAAAAACCATTTTGTGGTATTTGTCCAAGTTTTTCCTACACAGTTTCAGAAGTTCAAAATTATCACTCGTTTTAATGATACAGCGTACAGCAGGCAGTTTATTAAAATTCACGGATTCTTCGCGAGACACGTTTATAAAAAAACATTGCAGCCATCCTGTAATGTTCATAAGCAGTTAGAATTCTGAATAGGAAGACGGTTACATGTACGCACGAATGTTTGATAAAAAAAAATCAATTTTTTGCATTGCTCTAAAAAAGTTATAATAAATAATATAAAAAATATATAAAAATCTCATATATTCAAAAATAAGCGAGTTGTCAAAAATTGGCCGAATATGTATTTTACCATTAGTCCATAGATTACCCTAGAATAGAAATTAAAAATCAATTTTGGTTTTTCTAAATCTTCGTTAAGAAAGAAATTTTGATTTTTTGTGAAGGGCTGAATTTACACCCTGTATATGCCTTTCGTAAGAACAATGAAAAACTGGTATTAAGACCAGTTACTATCAATAATATTTCCAAAAAGACCTGAAAAATACATTTTGATATTCCACATCTCTACACAGTTTCAGAAGATATCTGCTTTCAAAATAACTTTACAAATTTGCATTATTCGAACCTATTGTCCAGCTGTGTAGTTGAAAATATTTAGTTGTTTCTATGTAACGCTTTGCAAGAAAATTGGCGTAAAATAACAATAAGTAATAACAATGAAATCAGAAACTGCGTTCTAGCAATTCAATTTTGGTTCGGACCAAATTGGCCGGGTATTGATAGAGAGCCTAAAAAATGGAAGTCTATGAAATCAGGGCTGATCGATGTTGATTTGTTTGCATAAAAATCCACATTAATTATTGATGATATGGAAAGTTCAGGCGCGATTTTCTCGAAAACGGTAAGAGATAAGCATACATTATGTTACACGTTAATAACTTTCGAAGGGGAATCCGAAAATTAACAAATATACAGGGTGTTCCATTTAAAAAATAAAATATGGCGGTACTTCCGGTTAAACCGGAAGTCGTGCCTAAGTGCATGAAACGGGATCTGAGGCACATTTACGATTTATTTATCACCTCCAAATTTCAACTTTTTAAAATAGAAATTGTGGAAACACTGGGCTGTTAGATACATTTTGTGTCACCCGGTATACCTCTTAAAGAGTGGACATTGCTTTGACTGGCAGCCTAGAAGAATTGTTTTCAAGGATTTGGAATTATTCAGAGATTCTCTGTCTCTATGGTCTTGAAATTTACACTTTTAGAAAAAAACCAATTTTTGTTTAAACTAATGAAGATATTAAGGACAGAAAAAAGTCCCGAGGTATCATTAATAGCTGCAATAAACAGGAAGCGGAATTCCAAATTAATCCATACGTTTTGTTCTACATCACTTACTGTGGACATTCAATTATCAATTGGACATTTGAAAAAATTTTACTTTCTGTTCGCTACTGTAGATATGTCAAACTTTATAGCCATTAGCCTGTATACTCTGTTCAGCGAGGGTTCAATATGACGTCACATTATTCATCTCATTTCATTAGAAAAAGATCGCAAAAAAACAGGCGTATTATTAGATCTTATTAATAATAAAACCACCAGCTAAAGTCAGTTTGACGCTTAAAAATTTTGTCAAAATTTAAAAATCCGCGTCCAGCTTTTGTAGAACTAAAAATAGAAACGAAAGAACCGCTTTTAAGGGATCATGTAGAAGAAGCCACTGTGTGAAGAAAAACCGGAGAAAATTTCCAAGATAGTGGAAAACAAGGAGTTACAATCGACGAAGTGGCGGAAGAAATTCCATCAACATACGTCACGAGGGAACTTTCAATTGTTGAAAAAAAGCCCCTGTTCCTGAACAACCACCTACTGGTCCACAAAAATATCTTCCCGTAATGCTACCTAAAGGCTAGATCCGCTTCTGTGGAAATGAATAAAACTTTAATAAAAATTAGCGAGGTGTTTGACGGAATCAACTGCGGAATCAACGACGGAATCAATGCATGCGACACAGATAGAAGCAAAAACGCTGTTAGGTGTCTTAAAAAAATGCCCACGCTTAGATTATGTACTCAATTTAAGTTATTTATGTTGCATGTCTTATTATCACATGTTGTATTAATTAAATTCTAAGAAAAATTTCAAGAATTGAATATACAATAAATGCCTAACAGTTTTTTTTATCAAATGAATGAATTCATGCGGACACGTATTGAACAATTCCGCAGAAAAGGGTGCATTCGAAAGAAAAATTTGTTTGGCGACCCGACGACAAATGATTCTGCTTATTAGTTTTACAACGCAGGTTGCGAGCACTACTAGGTATAGTAAGCACACAAAATTACTCAGAATATCTTGGGTCGATTTTGTCCATATCTTATGATCTACATCCATGGCCGGGTGAGTCATAGCGGGTGTCTATGGTAAAGCTGATGCCGATATTCCTTCTGAAGTAATACCCGAAATGGGAAAACTTTGGAATGTTTGCACAAAAGGCTAAACTGACATAACTAACTTGACATTTTGTTCAACTGACATTTTATCAGCGACAGACGTGTTTTTTTGTACGACGTCACAATTTATGACGTAATATTGAACCCTCGCTGAACAGAGTATACGTCTAGCTTGCCCTATGTATAGTCTTTATATTCCATATGAAATTTATGAAATGTTTATTAATATTTGTAGTATGGGGCAAATTGGAGCCCCAGTGTTAAATGATACCTCTTTTATACAAAAAAGTAAATATCTATGCAACCAGGCAAAATATCCAAAAACCGCAAATACGAGGATAGGATGAAAAGTTTCCGGCCTCTGATAGAAAACAATCGAAAGTGATGAATATTATTATTTTATTTTTCGACATAATCTTCTTGAAGTTCAATGCCCTTAGGCCAAGAATAATCTAAAGCCTTTATGGCATCTCTAAAAAATGACTGGTCCAACTCTTCAAAATAAGAATATCACGCTATCATCACGGCTATCACTTCGGCATCAGACCCGTATTTCTTACCGACAAGAATTTTTTTTAACTTAGGAAATAAACTGTAGTCGGAGGAAGCCAAATCTGGTGAATAAGGTGCATGTGGCAGCAATTGAAACCCTAATTCTTTTATTTTTACCATCACGACGCTAGACTTGTGACATGGTGCATTGTTCTTATAAAACAGGATGGTCTTTTTTGCCAATCCAGGTCGTTTTTCTAGAACTCTTTGGGAAAATTCTTCTAAGAGGTTCATATAATATTCTCCGTTGATAGTTGATATATCATCTTGCAGACAACTTTCTCATGTGTAAGGACTCGGTTAAGATATGATGTGTCCGCTCTTTAGATATCCCCACAATGTCAGCAATTTCAGTCAGTTTTAATCTCCTATCACCTAACACAACTTTGCGCACTTTTTCGATAAGTTCTTCAGTGGTAGCCGACTTTGGTCTTCCTGAACGTGTGGCGTCTTTTGTGCTGATGCTGCCACGCTTAAAGTCTGCAGCCCACGCCTTAATGGTGGAAAATGATGGGGATGAACTGCCTAGTGTGGAATCTAGCTCAACTTTTATTTCTGTTGGCGAAAAACCTTTGATAAAAAAGTATTTTATGACAGCGCGAACTTCGTTTTTTTTCATACTTGGGAAATAAAATACTTATGAGTACAAATAACGCGAAAACGTCAAAACTATTTGACATATTAACACGAAACTTTAATTTCAAGAAAATGTCACACGCCACTAGATAAACAAGTTTGCATTTTTAGGTCTATCTTGCTTTAATCACATCGAGGCCGGAAACTTTTCATCCCATCCTCGTATGTCCCGAGGTATGACGCGTCTCCACATACTCCCGTAGCAAAAAACGTTCTGAAATTTTTTTCCGCAAAGTTATCTGCTCAAAAAGTTTTTATAAAAATGCATCAAGTTTTGTTGAACCCTGCATTAGGAAACCTGCAAAATATATAACCGCCTACATAAGCAATTAAAGCAGTCTGTTCATAGATCTTACCAAAATGGCATCGCCAACGAAAATCGGTTGAGTGGCTTTAGAGATAGACACTTTTAAAGTTCATTCAAAATTTGGGGTGTATCGTTGCAATTGATTCAAAGTTTAGTACTTTTTATTCAAATCTAGTACAATTTTCGTTAAAGGTCTGATACTCTACATAAAATATGATTTCTGGCCACAGTGTCGACATACGAATATTGAACTATTTTAATTATCCCATCGTCACCCCGTTCACCGAGTTCAACGACAATCTCACTTCATTCTATTTTATTATACTTATTACATCTTGATGTTGACAAAGACAAAAGAACAAGAACCAAACGTGGCCCCCAGCAGACCCCTATTTTATTTTGATCACACGTCTTGTTTAGAAATATAATTTTCCTCTTTCCTTATATTAAGAAGATTTCCGTTGTTCCATCTGCGTCTAGAGCTCCTCTCTTACTTCCCCAGTATACGCTCAATACAGTAAATTTACTACAGCTATACCGGGTGACACAGGAGACATGAGACAACCTCTATTTTCTTTACCTTTTATGATAAAGTTTTGAAAATTTGCACGGTTGTATAACTCGTTATTTCGCTTTCTCTCAGCTTTACTGATATTTTATTCTACTTTCGGTTTAACCGGAAGTGACCATTAATTCACTATTTTTAATGCCACGCTGTATATTTTTCTTGCCTATGTTCTCAGCCCAAAAATTCCCTTTTCAACCATGTATAAACATGTTATATTTTGGTTTTGTTTTGACAGAGAAAATTCAGTTATTTAAAATAAGTATAGTAGGCCATGACTAGAAAACGAAAAATGTTTCGATATTTAGTAGGCATCGGA
This sequence comes from Taphrorychus bicolor, assembly GCA_951812265.1. Taxonomy (NCBI): domain Eukaryota; kingdom Metazoa; phylum Arthropoda; class Insecta; order Coleoptera; family Curculionidae; genus Taphrorychus; species Taphrorychus bicolor. The sequence continues at coordinate 4,298,775 of OX638301.1, forward strand.
AACGAAAGCCTAGTTTTATGGAGTAATAAAGTTCATGTTTTGATAGCCCCAGCAAAATTAGTATTGTAAAAACTGTTTACAATTGTAAACAAATTTTACTTATTTTTTTTCTAAATTTTGCACTTTAACACAGAAGCCCCCAACACATAAGAATAAAAAATCAGTTATGACGCTTGTAATTATTAAAATATGTCAAATAATCCATGACGTCTCCAACATCTTTTGTTTTCGCACATCTATCATGGCGTCATGATTGATGGCGTTTTCGCGGCCTATTAACAAAAATTCGAGTTTTGTGTCACTGTGGCAAGTGATGACAAATAGTTACTTCACAATAAACCGAACTTAAACTACAGCATTCCTATCTTAGTTTTTTCATTAATTTGGAATATTTTTGATTTTTTGAAAACGTGATTTTTTTTGCAATACTAATTTTGTTGGGGCTATTAAAATATGAACTTTATAACTCCATAAAACTAGGCTTTCGTTTCCGATGGGTACTAATTATCGAAACATGTTTCGTCTTCTAGTAATGCCCCACTATAGGGGAGATACGTCTGAGATGGCATACTGGCTAAGATGGCATACCGGCCATTTTTCGAAATGTGCTTTACATTTCGCGACGACAATTACAATAACCGGTTCTGCAGCGGTTGATTTGGCAACTGTGTAGCGAAAACATCTATCGGATCATTCCTCGCGAAATAATTGGCGCGAACAGTTGTCTGGTGGACCGAAAAACTATTTTGCTTTTCAAAAGTGTTTTTGTTCTTACGACATTTGAAACAAAAGGTATGACATTTTATCCTGCATAAACATAATGCATAGTTTGTAGTTACTTACCATAATAAAAAGCTAAAATATAATCAGCTCAAAGAAATTAGGTTATAATTTGCTTGATGATGCATTTTAGTCAAAGATGGCATACAATACCACAGGTCAAGATGGCATACCATGCCATCTTACCCGTAATCATTTATTTCTAAGTCAAATTGTATCATTTAATAGTTTATTAAGTTTAAAAAAAGTTTTATGTTTACGTAATTTCAAACGAGCCTAAATTATCAATCAGGTTTTTTTTGTCAATTACAGAATGGGAAAATATTCCAGAAAAAGCAGCAGGCAAAGTTGGTCACAGGAGAACATGCAGTTAGCTATCGACGCCGTCAAAAAGAAAACAATGGGTTGGCAGTTAGCATCGAAGACTTATAATGTTCCTTTTACTACTTTACGGCGAAGAGCAGAAAGTCCTATAGGTGCAACAAAAGGATATTTAGGCGGCCGAAAAGCTACATTTTCTAAAGAACTGGAAAATGAACTTGTAGAGCATATTAAAATATTGGAGAGCAGATTTTTCGGTTTGACAACACTTGATGTGCGAAAGCTTGCTTTTGAAATTGCTGAAGCCAAGAAGATTCCCCATAGATTCTCCACTGAGAAGCAAATTGCGGGATGGGACTGGCTTTATGGATTTACCCAAAGAAACCCTACCATATCGCTTAGAACACCCGAATCAACTTCGGTTGCTAGAGCACAATCATTTAATAAAGTTCAAATTGAAACTTATTTTGAACGTTTATCATCAGTTTTAATGGAACATTCGTTTGAAGCTGGAGATATATGGAATGTTGACGAGTCAGGTTTGTCAACCGTCCCATCTAAAAATGTAAAAATATTTGCTACCAAAGGAAGGAAACAAGTGGGGGTAATAACCAGCGCTGAGAGGGGACAACATCTAACAGTTGTTTGCTGTATTAGTGCTATTGGGACATTTGTACCCCCTGCTTTAATTTTTCCACGCAAAAATATGAAGGCGGAACTGATGGATCATGGTCCACCAGGAGCAATTGGACTTACTCAGGAAAAGGGGTGGATGAATGGTGAAGTTTTTTTACAATGGCTAAAGCATTTTGTTAAATTTGTAAAGCCATCTTTGGAGAAGAAAGTCCTATTAGTGATTGATGGCCACTCTAGCCATAAGAGCTTGGATGTTCTAACCTACGCAAAACAAAATGGAATGATTCTTTTCTGTCTTCCTCCTCATTGTACCCATCGGGCACAGCCTCTCGATGTCAGTTTTTATGGATCGTTAAGAACATATTATAACCAAGAGTTAACCTCCTGGCTAAAAAATCATCCAGGTCGAATTGTGACCCATTTTCAAGTGGCAGAAATTTTTTCTGCTGCTTATATGAAAGCTGCTACTGTTAAAAATGCCACTAGTGGATTTTCAACCACTGGAATTTCTCCTCTCAACCCAAACATTTTTCCAGAATGGATGTTTGCACCTGCTGCTGTTACAGATATCCCATTTAATGATGCTGTTCTTACTGATATCCAAGTTAATGGTCCTGCTGACAATAGTGAACAAAACGTAACTTTCGATCAACCAGGCCCATCAGGGTTATGCTGTAATAATATTACTACCAATCCTACAATAGCGGAGATATCGCCCCTTCCAACTGCAAAGACACAGAAACGATCCAACAGAAGGAAAGGAAAATTTGGCGTCATCAACAATACCCCAGAAATTGAGTTAGTAAAACAAGCTGTGGTGGAAAAAGAAGCGGTGGAACTAAGAAAATCGGCTCGTGCTGCAAAGAAACGTTTGAAAATAGTTGTTGAGGGCTCAGAAGAAGAACGAACTCTCGACTACGAAACAGACGATGAAGATGATGCCGCATGTCTTTTTTGCAATGAAGAATATAAGCGATCTCGTGCAAGAGAAATGTGGCTGAGATGTCAGAGTTGTCTAAAATGGGCTCATTCCGAATGTGCAGGCTTGCCCAGAACTGCAAAAAAATTTGTTTGCGAGCTTTGTCGTTAACAAAGCACCTATTTGAATAGTATGCCATCTAAGCCACATATATGCGGCTAAGATGGCATAGGAAGCTAGTTTTTTAACTTTGTTTTAGAAGAAAAATATTTGTATTAAATTTTAATAAAGGTGTTTACATAATAGTTTACGGCTTTTTCCACCAAATCAAACTTTAAGGGTCGTTGTAGCTCTTATAGACAAATTATTATTAACTAATTTAAAAAAGTATGCCATCTCAGACATATCTCCCCTACTTATTTTAAATAACTGAATTTTCTCTGTCAAAACCAAAACAAAATATAACATATTATACATGGTTGAAAAGAGAATTTTTGGGCGAAGAAGATAGACAAGAAAAATATACAGGGTAGCATTAGATGTAATGAATTAATGGTCACTTCCGGTTAAACCGGATGTAGAATAAAATATATAACAATAACGAATTATATAACCGTACAAATTTTCAAAATTTTATTATAAAAGGTAAAAAAAAATAGAGGCTGTCTCATATCTCCTGTGTCACCCGGCATACGACAATATTTACGAATGAGCACACATAGGGTACTATCTAATCACTGAATGACTCTAAAGATCTAGAGCTCCCCTCTTACTTCCCTAGTATACCTTCAATCCAGTAAGTATTTACTACAGCTATATTCGACGATTTATGAATGAGGACACATAGGGGAATAGCCACCGGTTACTATCCAATCATTGAATGACTGTAAAGATGTATAGATTAGGGTATAACTAATGATAAAATGTGTACAAAAGTTCAGGTGTCCATCTCAAATATTTCCTGAAATGTAACCAAAAAACTTATGAAAAAATATTTGCCCCGCATATCAAACACAGTATGTTGTCTTGGGGTTCTTTATAACCCTCTAAGGTTTGTCAACATCTTTTTAAAACACCCTGTATACTCTCGCTAATGGATTTACGTTTTATTTGTTTATATAACGTAATTATATGCTTCTTACCTACATACATAAGAACGCTGTCCTTGGCAAGGCCGAAGAAGATGTTGCTAACGATCTTGTCAATAAAGGCTAAAAGGAGGATGACCAAGTCGTGTAGCTTGAAAATCTTTGTGAATAAGAACACTGCGAGGATGGTGCCTGGATAAGTCAAAAAAATCAATTTTTATTTTAAAGTAAACACATTATTTAAAGACTGTCGGCGATTAATAATTAAAACACGGATATGCAGGAATACGTATGTAATATAACTATTATTGGCATTAAGCTTCGCATATGAATTTGATTAATAAGCGTTTAAAAACTAGTTTGACCTCTAATAGAAGGAAACCTGATTATAATCTCCTTTATGAATGATTTAAATTCAGATTTTTTTGTCTAGCAGAGAGAGAGAGAGAGAGACAGAGAGAGAGAGAGAGAGAGAGAGAGAGAGAACCTACAAAAAGAAACTTACCCACTAAATGTATTAGAGTATTGGCGGTGAGGAATGCCGTATACTGCACCACATCCCAATTTAAAAATCCCTTAGTGTATAGGAAAAAGACAGTTTCTTCTCCGACGTTCACCATCGAATAGACGAACATTCCTAGAAGTAGCAGCATGACAAACAGCCTGTCATTGCCTGGAGCCTTTTTGAGCAGCAGCTTAAATGTCTCGATGGCATGCTTGGGATCGAACATGTCGGCCAGTAGGTGCTTTTTTGTATCCACAATAGGCCTTTTGGGTTCTTTAATCGAAAACAGTCCGTAGACTATAGCGAATGCATACAGAACGCCGGCTATGAACAGGATGGGTACGTAACCTATGCGGTTAAAGAGGACAGCGCTGAAGGACTGAATTGTCGGCACACAAGCGTTCATTACTATCTGCACAATGCCTATCCTTAGAGTTCTCATTTCCAGAGTACTAACGTCTGCGATGTAAGCAAACACAGCCATAACTATCATAGTTTGTCCTCCAAAGAACGAAGGGATGACGCTTTGGAAAACTGCAAACACTTCAATAGATAGCTGCCTCATGAATATCACCGAAAGAATGATGCCGGCAACGGAGAACAGTTCTCCTACTAGGGGGAGCAGCAGAAATGGTTTTCGTAGTCTGTGTCTATCGCTGTAGGACCCAAGAAACAGCACCAGGATTAGAGGCATGATACTCTGAACCGGAGTCTGCCAGGATTGGACGTCGCTAATCAAAAACGTGACTTGAGCCGCTTCTTCCGGGTACTCCGCTCCGTCTCCTAAGACAATATTATCGCAAACTGTGTCATTCAATGCTAAATTGGCTCTACAGCCCTTATCGTAGAGGAGCACCAGTAAAGCGGGCTTGACCAGGATGGCCGCAATGATGTAGGCTGCAATTATCGGTTCGACAGTGATCACTTCCTTTATGTAGTATAACCGCTCTTTCATGGTCATTTGCTTGAATGACTTTGCCGCTTTTTCGTCTATGGCCAGATTCGCGACGGACTGGGTCACCAGATCAGCTGTTGACTCCATTTTTGCCAGTATATACAGTACGTATAGGTACGTAGCACACAAGCACAACACTTAATAATAAACAACTAGACACACAGTAGACGGCATTACGAGCCTCTGAAGCGGAGAGAAAGGGATTCAGGAACTATTATTAAAGACGGAATAATTTAAAGGAGATTCTGGGAAAACCAGTTTTAAGTTCGACCTTAGAAGATGCGCGCGTAAATGTAGGTATTTACGAGGAGCAGATGAAGAAAAAACTTGCCAGGTCAAGGCGTGAAAAAGGTGGTAAGTAATCGGATATGAACTTTCGTTACGGCGTTAGAAAGGTCGTTTCATTGTGAAACGATATATGATTATACGAACAAAATTTCAATAGTGTGGTAAATTGAAAAAACTTTGGTTGTTGGTCTATTGTTATTGTTGGTTTTTATCATGTTATAAATAGCAAATCTATACAATACCATGGTCTTGTAAGTTTAAAAACAATTAGACATTAATATTGGCAGAAAAAAAGCCTTTTTCTAACAAGTTAAAATAAAAAACAATAAGTTTTCTCGTGATATTTTTGATAATAGCTATTTTTAATTGAAGTGTTAAAAGTGCAACTTTAAGGCACGCATGTGCAAGTTTGCAGGACGACCAAGGCGAGTTCAGCAAATCGCATGTGTTCCTTAAAAGAACTTTTAATACGAATACCATACAATGTTTTTTCTACAAACGCATTAAAAATGGTTCTATGCAAATCTTAGTAGTTTTATGTACTTTTAACACTATTGCTAAAATTAACTTTCTTTTAGCACTAGTGCCTTAAATACTATATTGCAATTAGTGTCGAAAATTGCACGATTCTCACTCTTGTGACGTTGTATCACTCGCCCGAAATATTCTCGGCCGACGATGTAAATTGATAGCCGAGGCTAGCAATCATCGGAGGACGAGAATATGACTTTCTTACGAGGTACACATACTATTTTTTCTGCTATCGGAAATGAAACATTTTCTAATTAGACAATTGAAAATGAGTGAATGAGATATTAGAGATTGTCATTACCTGTTGCTAATGCCACTTAATAAAATAGGTACCATACATAGATTAGTGGTTACCACTACACCACCGGTTGCCACATCGGTGTTTAGTATTATTTTTTCTTCTGTAAAGGCGTGTCGTGACCGTGTCAAGCGAAATTTGTGAACAAAATTGTCAAGAAGAGCTTTAGTTCACGTTGTTCTTGAACAGAAAAAGTTGAACAATATGAAGAATGATGATGATCCGGAGATTTCGGGGACTCCAGCAGAGGTAATGGAGATTGCCAGTTGAGCCTCGCTAGACTTAATACCAGCCAAATCGAAAGCCAAATATGAGCTAGCCTATAAACGATTTTTGGACTATTGCTATAGAATGAATACCTCTTTCCATTCCGATGGCTTATTTTTCGGAGTTATCGCAAAAGTTGAAATCATCAACACTGTGGTCAATTTATTCAATGCTAAAAGCTATTCTCAAGATAAAGGAAGGCTTTAACATATCTGATTATCACAAATTGAAAGCATTTTTAAAGCGAAAGTCACCATAATATTAAGTGGTCGGAAGCCAAAATTGTGCATAGGGAACAGCATTGGAAGACACGAAAGTTTAAGGAATCAGTCTTCATTGCAAGCGATGAGGGCATCTTTAGTAAACCAAGTTGCGACGTCTCTTTGGTATGATATCCGTTGATACGGCGGACAAGTGCTGGTCGCTTCACGCGCGACAGTATCGAAGATCCGGCCAATAGGAATGGTGGGCGTGGTTAGCTGGGTTAGTACATAAGCAAGTAGCCTCGAGCTTAATGCTCATTTCACTTGAAAACGAGCAGAGACTCTGCTGCTCGAAACGTCGTGGAAAAAAAACTCAATAAAGACAATGGAAGTCCAAGTTGTTTCGCTTAATAATTAATAATAAATAAAACGCTAAAAAAACACATTGACAATGAAGTAAATAAATAGACACCGGGAGTTAATCATAAATTGGCATTTGTTTACTTGGCATGATATACAAACCGCATACGTGGAGGCTTGCGGGTTGTTCGGGTAGAGGGCAAGCAGAAAATGGCCGACATTGCTAAAAACAACATGACGTAATTTGAATCTCCAAGGACACATCTCTAGATGACATAAGCACACATATGCGAATGATTTTTTTTTTTTGAATCGTGATGTTCAATAAAACAAATACTTATACAATTTTTACGATTATGGGATGCAGACCAAAACGTTCAAATATTTTTATATTTAAATGATTTTTGATACATACCTACTATACCTATTTATTGAGCTTTTTTAATAATAGAATAAAAATACAAACGACGGCAATGGCTAACGGCCAAGGGCCGAGTAACAACATAACCACAAAACACAAATGAGCTGAAAGAGTGAAAAAGTAATTTCCCAGATTTATTTTTATAATTTCAAGTTTTCCACACAAAACATTGTCTCACCATGGCTAACAAACATATTAAAACACAGAAACGATTGCTAAAAGCGAAAAATTCGGCGGAAAACTATTAAAACATTCAGGAAACCAGAAAAAAAAAAACGAGGAAATAATTCTCGTAAACTGACGTAAACCGCGTGTCACATGATTCTGCAATGTTGCCGATTGTGACCAGTTGCCCATCTCAAACGTATTCTTTTTTTCTTTTATCGTCATAAGTGTTCTATTAATCACCATTCAAAAATTATTTGTACAGCAATAGATATTATTGTACTCTCGTGGTGTAAAGATGCGCAACATATCATCTAAAAAAAGAACGTGCCAATTTACTAGCAAAGTAATCCTGGCAACACTGTATGGAGGGTTTGTTTATCACGCCAATTGGCGATTAAAATTACCATGGAGGCGCTGCCAATGTAAACAAATATGGCGACTTAGGCGGTAATCGAAAAGTGACGTTTGTTAAATTTTAAGAAGTTTTTGTGGTTGAAACGATTTTTTTTTCTTCTACGTTCAAGGTATACTTATTGTGTAAACACCGTTTTTAGAAAATTACTGTTTAAATTAGGTACTAACGATATATTTATAGTTCAACAGTGGTTTCTGTGAAAATTTGGAAGTGTTTTTTTTGGGAAACATTTTGTGGGCATAATTTCCTGTGAAGCAAAAATTGTTTAAAAAAGTAAGTTTCCCTGCAAAGGGTACCTGTTTTCGATTCTATTCCATAATTGTAATTTTTTGAACTCAGGTACGGCTGAGCCTGAAGCATACCTAAAACTAGCTACAGTCTTCCAGTACTTAGAAGCCTCTGTAACCAGCAGATGTGTTGTGGGAGAAGAAAACATCTTAAATTCCAAACACTTAATTTTGTGTAGCCTTTATGGAAATCTACCAACACTAGAAGGTGAAGTGATAAAGACTGTATCATTAATTGTGCCTTCAGACAAGTGCTCTGCTGAATGGCAAACCCCATGAGGTGTCTGGAGCCGTGATGTATCCGTGCGTCAGGTTCCAAAATTTTAAACTGTTATTTTATGTGTATTAAACTTAAATGCAGCTGTAAAGCAGGTGCATCGAGAATAGTATATTATTAATCGAGCTTTTTATGAAAGCCATTATTCCCTTAGGGGGACGTTTGCATCACGAGCCGCAGGCGAGGGGCGCAAGTCTCCTGTGGGAATAATGGCCATACAAAGCGAGTATAATACTATACTTTGTCCACGGCCATTGTCTAATAATTACAAATTATAAAATCTTATAGGTAGTTTAAAGAAAATAATTGAAATGTCAAAGTGACACTCGCGTTTGACGGCAAAACCGGTGCCACCAGCGCATTTTTTATGCTGCGGCGTTTGATATTGCGTTGTTGCCTACTCCTACTGGTTGCCAAGGCAACATATATAACTTAAAAGGCGAGCGGGAATAATATCATTATTCCCGCTGTTTCAACTCATATATCCCTCTGACGCTATATGAGCCCTATTTAACTTTTGCCAACAAGTTGAATATCAGTATATTATGAAGTGGTCGTGGATAATAGTATATTATTAATCGAGCTTTTTATGAAGGCCATTATTCCCTTAGGGGGACGTTTGCGTCACGGGCCGCAGGCGAGGGGCGCCAGTCGCCCGTGGGAATAATGGCCATAAAAAGCGAGTATAATACTATACTTTGTCCACGGCCATTGTCTAATAATTACAAATTATAAAATCTTATAGGTAGTTTAAAGAAAATAATTGAAATGTCAAAGTGACACTCGCGTTTGACGGCAAAACCGGTGCCACTAGCGCATTTTTTATGCTGCGGCGTTTGATATTGCGTTGTTGCCTACTCCTACTGGTTGCCAAGGCAACATATATAACTTAAAAGGCGAGCGGGAATAATATCATTATTCCCGCTGTTTCAACTCATATATCCCTCTGACGCTATATGAGCCCTATTTAACTTTTGCCAACAAGCTGAATATCAGTATATTATGAAGTGGTAGTGGATAATAGTATATTATTAATCGAGCTTTTTATGAAAGCCATTATTCCCTTAGGGGGACGTTTGCGTCACGAGCCGCAGGCGAGGGGCGCAAGTCTCCCGTGGGAATAATGGCCATAAAAAGCGAGTATAATTCTATACTTTGTCCACGGCCATTGTCTAATAATTACAAATTATAAAATCTTATAGGTAGTTTTAAGAAAATAATTGAAATGTCAAAGTGACACTGGCGTTTGACGGCAAAACCGGTGCCACCAGTGCTTTTTTTGCGCTGCGGCGTTTCATATTGCAATGTTGTCTACTCCTACTGGTTGCCAAGGCAACATATATAACTTAAATGGCGAGCGGGAATAATGATATTATTCCCGCTGTTTCAACTCATATAGGCTATATGAGCCCTATTTAACTTTTGTCAACAAGGTGAATATCAGTATATTATTAAGTGGGCGTGGACAAACTATTTAAGTAGATACCCAGTAAAAAACTGTAGTAGTCTGGATGTGTCGCCACCAAAGTGTGTTTACAATTTAAATGCAATAATATAGATAAAAGGTTTTTGTCCACGACCACTTCATAATACACTGATATTCAGCTTGTTGACAAAAGTTAAATAGGGCTCATATAGCGTCAGAGGGATATATGAGTTGAAACCGCGGGAATAATGATATTATTCCCGCTCGCCATTTAAGTTATATATGTTGCCTTGGCAACAAGTCGGAGTAGGCAACCACGCAATATCAAATGCTGCAGCGTACAAAATGCACTGGTGGCACCGGTTTTGCCGTCAAACGCGAGTGTCACTTTGACATTTCAATAATTTTATTTAAACTACCTATAGATTTTATAATTTGCAAATATTTTTAGACAATGGGCGTGGACAAAGTATAGTATTATACTCGCTTTTTATGGCCATTATTCCCATGGGAGACTTGCGCCCCTCGCCTGTGGATCGTGACGCAAACGTCCCCCTAAGGGAATAATGGCTTTCATAAAAAGCTCGATTAATAATATACTATTGTCCACGACCATTTAATAATATACTGATATTCAGCTTGTTGACAAGAGTTAAATAGGGCTCATATAGCGTCAGAGGGATATATGAGTTGAAACAGCGGGAATAATATCATTATTCCCGCTCGTAATTTAAGTTATACATGTTGTCTTGGCAACCAGTAGGAGTAGGCAACAAAGCAATATCAAATGCCTCAGCGTAAAAAATGCACTGGTGGCACCGGTTTTGCTGTCAACCGCGAGTGTCACTTTGACATTTCAATTATTTTCTTTACACTACCTATAAGATTTTATAATTTGTAATTATTAGACAATGGTCGTGGACAAAGTATTGTATTATACTCGCTTTTTATGGCCATTATTCCCACGGGAGACTTGGGCCCCTCGCCTGCGGCTCGTGACGCAAACGTCCCCCTAAGGGAATAATGGCTATAGTCGCATCGGTTCTTAACTGGCGGGTCCAAAGTCTACTAACCATATAAATCAAATCAGAGAACACAGTGATTACCAAAATTTTTCCTGATATAAACAATTCGAGGTTAGCTGGTCATAGTCATAAGTCGTTATATCAAATGACATTAAGCTTTTTCGGAACGTTATTCGGATTACCTACTCGTAGAATTCGTAGAGTACCATATTAATTCTGGAATTTCCTTTTACTTCAGACTTAAAACTATATCAGATATTAGAAGAATTTGGTCAGTTTCTATGAGTTACGGTGAAAAGAGTTACTGTACAAAAGAATCATGTCATATTGATTGAAAAGTGCATATTAGAGTTAAGAAATATACGTAATACATGCATGTCGATATTATAAAAAAATGGTTTTCTTTTTGTATTTTTTTACAGAATTTGGAAGGAACATACGAATAAAGTTTTCAATATAATAACTAATGTACCAGTTTGTACTATATATTGTGTTGCATTTTCATCTATGAATATGTTTGTAGATTGAAGCAATTAGCAATCTGTGCTTCAGAAACAAAACCGACTTTGAAGGAAAACTGGAAGGAAAACTATAGGATTATTCAAAAAGAGACTCTAAACCCTCCTAAGCAAAAAATGAATATTTTCCAGAAAACATTAAGTAATTTATTCATTAACCACCATCCAAAAGTGCCGATATTGGCCGATTTCTACGCGGAGCCAAAATGGCGAACAAGCGAACTCGATTTGTTTGAATCGCAAAAATGGCGTCGGTGTTTGTGTTTAATGATAAACTTTAATGTATTTCTGGTTTTAAATATAAATTTAATAAAAAATTTTCGGGTGTATCACGTTATTAAGAGGTTTGCTGTGATATGTGGGTAATGGGGATGTTCCTACCTGGAAAATAAGAGGAGCAGAGGCGATGATGTAGCGACCATACCACCAAGTCCCGCAACGGCGGGGGGCCCGCTGTACAAAGAGGTCCTAAGCGAAGCCGTTAGTTTGTTGATTGAAACATTGATTTTAACAAGGCACAAAAATCAAATTTGTCGGGGAATCCCTCTACTGGGCAGAGGCTCGCTCTTGGGTCATGCAAGTTATCAAGGAATTCCATTTTATTTCAAAGGTTGTAACCAGTAAACCAGATCCTCCTTAAGAATTAAAAAACGTCCAACAGTAGCAATGTAGGTAGGTTTGAAGCGTAACCACTAAAGCTAATCTCATGCATAAAATTATGCATGATTGCAATTTGAAAAAAACACTATTGTTTTGTGTAGGTATTGGTGAATGTGATTCAAAGAGCTATTTCTATGCAAGCAACAAGGGACTACAAAACTATAATTAACATCGATTGATAACTCAATAGCAAACAGAATAGTCCACTTTAAAATTTGGTTGTCTCTGCCCTGCTGTTTCTCAAGGGCAAAAATCCAGAGGCAGGATTAAAGTAAGTACCATAGATGATTTTTTTTCACTTAATTAAAACAAATTGTTTCTTCTGTCATAGTTTTTTCCTCCCAAGATGTATTTTCAGTATTTTGTATGCATTTAATTAGGTTTTTTTTTAATGTTTGTATAAATATCTTAAATAATATCTACTTATTGGTTTACAGGAACTAAAACCCATCGCATATTTCTCAGTTCCACACTCTGCACCCCTGATATTTGAAATAATTCATTCCGCCTTCCACTTGCAGACATTGTTAACAGGATTAAATATTCTTAGACTGACTACTTGAGTAAGCTGAGGGGGACTACAATCACGAAAAGACACATGGCTAAGGAGACTCAGGTAATTTGAAAGAGCTCAAGCTGAAAAACCATTTTATTTTTCAGTATGATTTATTTCATCCGTATTTATACAGAATGTTACAAAAAAAGAAGGCAAATTTGTGAACCACAGATTCTTTGATGAAAAATAATGGACCTTTTATTACCCCATTTTTCTTTTGGTTGTTTCCTCGGTTGTAAATTTTAAAGTAATTTTATTTAGTAAGTCAAATAATCACTTCTCAAAGGATTTATTTCATATTTGGTAGACCTATTAAGTCGAAAAAGCCACATACTAGAACAAAATTTGACAGCCAATATAAATAATATCTTAATGTAGTTTTTGCGCCCTTTGAACTTTTTTGGTTCTAGGCTGACGCAAAAGAATTTTAATGATCTCAAATAAGAAAAGAGTGTATATGCATATATTAATCAGCGTATCATCAATGTTTGTACTTTGTTGTCACCTGTGCAAGTATTTAAATTATCATGTTTGTTCCTTCCTGTTTCATTAAGTAGTGTGTTCTCATTATATGTCACAGCCCTGAAGAAGACGTTAATTATACGTCGAAACGTTGGCCGTTTTTCGATCTACAAGGGTGTTTCATTTGTCCTAAACCTGCTAACCACCTGAACTGTAAGTGCTAAGGACGCGAACCACCATCACCACATTCATCTAATGTTCCATTATTCTCAATATGTCCGTGGGCCTTTCTGCAAGGAAGGACTTGATATAATTTTGTTTTTCTACGACTATTGAATAACACATTAATTATTATTTTGATGTTAGAATAGTAATAATCTCTATTACCCATTCTAAACCGTGAGTAATAATTACTCACTGCTGTGTGGACCAATAAGATCAATTTTAGGTTCAACCACCATATTAATTATAGGACCAATCGACATATTCTTTTAAGCCGATTCTACATCTGTAAAACATACAACTGTTGCTCAAATTCATTTTCTGCCCGAGAACATCCAGACTTACATAAGTGTATGTAGTTGTGCAGGCATATAGACTTAATTTTTTTGTTTTGCACAAAAATATTGACATTAAATGTCTTTTTTGACGATATTATTATTGTAATTGTGAAGCCTAAATTTGGCTTTACGTTTATTAAATGGCGCATCCGCTGTGCGTTGTCATGGAAACCGGTGGCAACAGACAGATAAACAAGCGGTTGAAACAAATCCGTCACATATGATTATTGACAATTAGTGCAAGCGTATTTTAAAAAATTAACCACAATGTTGAATTCAACTTCATCTCAAGCACAGGAAATCCTCTCAAGCGATGCTGACGAAGAAATCGGGGGAACACCACCAAGTATTAAGGAAGCTGCTAAATTAACAAGACTAAACTTGCTGCCTGAAAAATCCCGCCACAAATATGAGATGGTATACTCAAATTTCATGGACTGGAGGAGCAAAAATAATGCCAGATCGTTTTCAGAAGACGTTGTGTTAGTGTATTTTCAAGAACTGTCGCAGAAACACAAATCCTCTTCCTTATGGGCGCGATACTCGATGCTGAGAAGCACACTCGCACTGAACAATGAAATAATATTGAAGGATATTGTAGGCTTCATGCATTTTTAAAACGCAAGTTTGAGGGATACTTTCCAAAAAAAGGCCAAAACTTTGACGGCTTTGAACATTAACAAATTTATTGAAGAAGCTCCTGATGATATACACCTTGCAACAAAGGTAATTTGAATTAGTTGATGTATCTATAATTTTTTTACGAATTTAATTTGACGTTGTAATGTTTATGAATTATTGTAAGTAATTCAGTTAAAAAATAAAATTCATTCAAGAACTCGTAAATTTGACAACGTTTGTAATGTAGATCATGTGTTGATGATGACTCAACAATCCAAGTGATATCTCGTTTGGTTCTCCAGATATGTCTAAGGGACCATCGACTATGAATCGCCCTGTATAGTATGGTCGTAGAAAAAGTATGATATTTGACTCGCATATAATGGCTATTACTCACTCGATATATTACTACACTCGCCTTCGGCTCGTGTAGCAAACTTTATCTTCGTGAGTAATAGCCAGCATTATATGCTCATTAAATAATATACTATTATTCCCCAGCAATTTGATGCTGGATGTGCAGAGTTTTTAAAGTGGAGCTCTTCACTAATGAAGATTTTAATGTCCCTAAAGAGTTTTGGGTCTCGCTACCCTGTTCGAGCCTGTGCCCTTGTACATCTCTGGAGGTGCAGAATATGGTTAAACCATATCTCACCATGGGCTTCTTCTTTAGGTGCCCTGTCCTCTTCGGACGTTGGCAATTATGAGCGCTATCTGAACCTTGTCTACAGCTCGGCGGAACAATGTGGTAGTGCTCACTCCATACCATTGCCTTAAGTTTTTGAGCCAGGATACCAGGTCATTCCTTAAGATGTGATCGAAATACTCCAGTTTGCGCTTTTTCAATGTGAACATAACTTCCAGTTGCTTGTCGAGGCGTTGAAGTACCTCGGTGTTACGCACTCTTTCTACCCAGGAGATTCTCAATAGCCTTCTGTACGTCCACACTTCAAAAGCTTCCAATTTTTTGCACATCGCATCTGTGGAGGTCCAAGCTTCCTTTTCATAAAACAGTTTGTTGAGCACGTAACAGCGCAGTATTCGGATGCGCAGAGGCAAGCTTAAATTTCTGCTGCAAAGTACATTATTCATCCTTAGGAACGAAGCACGGGCTTTTTTGACACAAGTTTTTGTTAACCAAGGGCATAGACAGAATTAAAATCTTAAGCAATAAGTTTTATGTGTTTTTCCTCATTTAGTTGGTCAAGAGCAATATTTTGGTCAAACAGGTTAAGAAAACACTTGCTTGGGCCATTTGCACCAAGCAATTTTTAATTGCATCTAGTTAAGGCTTCCTTTATTACCATGGTTGCTCATGCTTATAACTATGGTATAGGGATCCTTAACTTTAGGTTAACCTAAATTTGCTCAGTAGTAACATAGTTAAGGGCCGTTTGCACACCTTTTCTTAAAAAATTTGGTAAGTGACAGATCGAGTGACATCAATGCATTTTATAAAGGTTAAGTTCCACTTAGATCAACATTATGGGGAAGGTATGCAAATGGCACTAAATGGAACATTTTACTATAAAGTTTAAGCATTTTGATAATAAAAATCATTCCGCAAAATTTGAATCTGACGCACTCTCAATAGATGTTTTGATATGTCCGCAGCATCTTGGGGGAAAGCGCTTTAAAGCACTTCCAAATATTCTCCAATTAATGGCTGAACTTTCATTACAGAAAATTGATAAACACTTCTTGACTTTGCACGTTACAGTAGACAATTTACGCAATAGACAAATAAAATCACAATATTTTATATTTATTTCTTCTTAATGTGTATGTTTCTTTTTCTAGAAAAGCCCGAAAAGAAAACATTTTGTTCCTGATAATTCAGTCAGGCAGAATAATATTACAAGGTATTATTTTTAGATGTTTATGTGTTTATTTGCTGATAATACAATTTAAATAGATATTTTTTCCCTTTTAAGTTATATAAAAACGTAAATTGTATATAATAAGGCCTCAATGTTTGTGTATTTTAATTATGTGTCCTTCCTCCATTCCACTTTAATGTTTTAATAAACGGTTGTCCTACATAACAGTTTATTCTTTTAATAAAGCAGGTAAGTTAGTAAGTACTTAAGTGGTTTTTGAAATTAAGGCCATTTCAAATTGATATTCATCTAGCTGGCTGGAAAATGATATGTAATATTCACACAGTCTACTACATGAATATTTATTTGATATGGACATTACCTGTGGATAAAAAAAAACTATGCATGGACAATTGTTCCGATTCGGGAGGGTAAATGATTAAGTTGATCGCTAATGGAAATGCAACCCGAATGCGCTGTGTCACTTGTCAGCTGTGGCAGGTTTGGTTTGGGAGCAAAATTTTGCCTGTCATAATCGTCACTTCAGTTGATTGACTTTGACACTTACATCTATTTGAATAATCTATGTTCGAAGGTCGAGAGGTCGAGGGTCGGAGTCGATTGAATGGGAGGACTCGATGAGTTAGTACCAGATATCTGACCTAGGGGGCCGACGTTGTTGCTTCACGTTTTGGCTCCTGACGTCATGCTAGGGTTTTACGACACAAGAGGGGTGGATTTGTGATTTTCCGGTGTAGTTGGAGTTGTCGTGCTCCACCGGAGCACCTGTGACGTTCAAGTGACGCATGTGCCATGCTGATTCTGGCCGCGTTCATTTTGTTCATCACAGGGTGCGTTCATATGGAACCCAGGAAAATCGCTAACACACCGCTCACCGTACCGCTTCCTTCAAATCCAATTTGAATCTGGGACCTATCACCGATTCCGTCACCGTCCTGTTTTACATCCTGAGCTGTCCATAGCACCGATCTTCAAAGGGTGGATGTGATTAAACCGAAACCGACTATATCCGATTCCGAATTATAAAGTACGCTTCCTCCGAAACCCACCCAGTGGTCGCAAAGCTCCGTTACCGTTTCATATTGTTGTTACTGCTTGTACACAATATTGTTTCCGACCCCGACCGATCCAGTACAGAATGTACTGGTTTATTACCGAAACCTCCCGTTTTCCCTGTTTCATCAGAATTTCCTTTACTAAGTAACGAACTGTCGCTCCCCCCTCTCGCTGTTATTAATTTCATAGTTTTAGGATGTGTTCGTATGTAGTTATATAGATTCACTAAAAGTTCGTAGTATTAGTGGGTGTTTGAATGTTGTTTTATCGTAGTTTAATAGACACCCTATTATTGTTCCTTACTCCTGGTGTTTTAATCTAAAAATCCCTGGAATATTTCTCCACTGTTTAAAAGCTACCTTGTAAGCAATAGCGGTCCCTTTGTCGCTTTATAAATATCAAAGGGTGGCGCCCGAGACTCAACGAATTAAGTAAGTATCAGCGGACCTGAGAAAGGGCGTCGCACTAGTCACACTCAGGAATCCATAGAACTTATTTATGATAGTTGATAGTTATTTATAAATATAAAGGGCGGAAAGTAACACTTTACACTTGTCTTCGTCTTTGGTTCTTACTCGCTTTGAGTCGATTTCATTCGTAATGAAACTACTTTGTAAGCAAACAAAATCTCATTTTTCTATAAAATGAGGAAAATAGAAAACTCAGGTAAGTATGTACTAGAGTACTTCTCTAGTACGTACATAAAGTAAAGTGTCTTTTCGTACTAAGAATAACTATACGCAACGCACTATTATAAGGACCCCTCGTCTGTTGATTATATAATACTTAATATCTTGCAAACAAATGATATTTTTCGAGACCTAGACTCTCGAGAGTCTCGATTGGCAGTATTGGTTCCGTTTTCGCGGTTCGAAACCGAGATCGCGATCTAGACAGCCTCGGTCTCGGTCACGAAGTCGATATTAAAGTCTCGGTCTCGTGAAGCTTTAGCAACAATGACGAATGGCACATTAATATTTGAGCCTATATTGAAGCATGAATCATCAGGAAAATTCCACACATTTCTATCAATTCCTTTTTTTAGACTACTCTCTCTCCAAACTCCTCCAACTGTGAGACCTATGTAGGACGCGGTCCCTCATTTACGTCGCGGGTGCTTAAATGAACGATGCATTCCTTAGTTTTGTTTAGTCTAGGATCTAGGGCCGATATTATGTTAATATAAACAACTGGCCTAAAGGCATGGGAAAACGGGAAGGGTCGAGATTGAAGTACGAACACTGATAGAGCTTGGTCGATCGGGTTTTAGCTCTGGTTATTTGTTAACTTTATATATGCATACTTGCATATTGTTATTATTATTATAAAGTGTTTCTAAATCAATAGTTGTTTAATTTAGTTACAACAATTGTCAGAAGTGGGATCATTGGGATCTGCTAAAATTCGCGATAACAGCAGTACAAATTAGTTAGTTTTTCTTGTAATTCGTGGAAGTGCATAAACTTTTTTTTTAAACTATTCTTGGTGAATTAATGTAAAGTTTAGTGTTGTGCGATTCATCAAAAGCCACCATCGAAGTACCAGATTCAAAAGAAATGGCAGAAAATAACCAAGTCGCTACTATGGGTGCTGGTCCGTCAACTTCATCAACAATGTCCACAACTGGAGATGGACGTTCGCTTACGCCTCCACTCTCAATACCACAGCAGCTGGCTGCTTCATTTTAATTGAGGAGTGGGGAAGAGTACTCGTATCCTGAATGGCTATTTCGTGGGTGAGCGCCAATCACCTCAGTTTTTGTCTACAAATGGGGTTCTCTTTAAATAGGGAGGGGTGGTACAGGGTACGAGGGGTTACAATTATTTATTAAAGGGGGTACTTTCGACATTGGCTGTGTGATTGTGTTCACTGGCGAACCTGACATTCAGAAGCTTGGTTAATGGTGCAGGAATTGGCGTTTGCTAATTGGAGATGGCCGTGACCAAATGCCCGTGTGTGATCGGAAGCCTATTACCTTGCAATGTAATAGATGCCCACTATTGATCATGTGTTGATGGTAATAGTGGAAGCCTATCATGTTGATAGATGTAGAGGTATGTGAATTTGCATATAGCTGGCCTCATGTGTTAGTGAGTTGAAGCTTATGATATGTTAGTATAAACGAGAACAAGGAGGGTTTAAAAGAGAAAAAGAAATGTTGGCAACAAAAAAAAAATAGAAAAAAAAAAAAAAAAAAAAAAAAAAAAAAAAAAAAAAAAAAAAAAGAAGGATAGCTACTATGTGTTTGATCTAATATTATGTTCTTTCTCTTTCTTCCAAAGCTCCACACCTGCAAGCGACAACGAAGGCCTGGACTTGGAGTCCACTTAGGTCAAAGGGCATCTGATGTGGTTAAGACGTTGCTGATACAACCACCTTGGATCCCCGTCGGACGGCTCGGACATCTACACGATGGCTTCTGCAGAACATCAGGTGGATTCGAGGACGAACTTCTGTCAGGATGGCCGAACTGTGAGACCTATGTAGGACGCGGTCCCTCATTTACGTCGCGGGTGCTTAAATGAACGATGCATTCCTTAGTTTTGTTTAGTCTAGGATCTAGGGCCGATATTATGTTAATATAAACAACTGGCCTAAAGGCATGGGAAAACGGGAAGGGTCGAGATTGAAGTACGAACACTGATAGAGCTTGGTCGATCGGGTTTTAGCTCTGGTTATTTGTTAACTTTATATATGCATACTTGCATATTGTTATTATTATTATAAAGTGTTTCTAAATCAATAGTTGTTTAATTTAGTTACAACACATCACAAATTCTGCGATTAACACCCACATCAACATAGAGGAATTTGTAATGTGCATCTACCAATGTCAATAACATTATACTATGATGACCCTTATAATTGTAATAGTATGATCAAGAACTTCTAGGAGCTTCAAAATTTATATGTTTGCCATCTAGAGACCCAATACAAGATGGAAAATTGCAAAGTGCATAGAAATCGTCAGCAACTTTTTTCCATTATTGAGTTATGTTTGGCAGCTGGAAAAAAGTAAGAAGTATAAATAAATATATATTTATCATTTTTATCTAAACTGCTTTAATGAATTTACCTGTATATATATTGCCAGCATGCGGGATATAATTGCATTACAAGCATCTGGAATTATAAGACATAGTACTTTCATGTACTCTTCTTGCAAACATTAGATCTCGAAAAGAATTACCACTTGCCAAATATCTAAGCGTTATTGCCAACCTAAATAAAAACCATAATTAAAAACCAAAGTCAAACTGGACAAGAAAAAAATTGCAACAAGCTTACCAATTTTCAGTTGATATAGATTCCCTTAAGTGTGTTGATTGTTTCAACACACTTAAGGTTGTCATCTTTAATGATAATAAGAAGATCAGAAAAACAACTATTGTCTATTCTCAAAAATTTTTTTTATGTTGTTCAGGGTCCTCAGTTAAAAGTTCTTTTTTCAATAAACTAAGGACACCTCGACCCGCATCTCTTCTTTTCAGCCATTTCTCCTGCCAGGTTTTTCTTCGAGGTTTTCGTTTTCTTTTTAATCTCTTAATTTTTTAAGACAGAAGAACATATCCCAAAAAAACATACAAATATTATTATGCGCCATCATTAAAAAAACCGAATTACAATAATTCTTATAACAAATAATTGTTTGTAGCCCGAAAACCACGAAAAACTTTTGACGCGCGTAATGTCATATATTATTTCAAACTCAGTAATCTGCCAAATTATTTTGTCATTTGGTCAATGTCATCTGTAAAACTCTTGTCAAACGCGTCATATTATTGTCAATTCTTTACAATTTTCGGCCATTTTCTTGGTAGTTTATTACAGAACATATATTGAACTGTCATCAACTTTGTTTCAATAAACAATGCAATTATTGTCCCAGACCTTGTACAAGAAATAGGCCAGTCTAAAACGAGCTTAATAAAACAATTTAACATAGCGATCTATAATGACAAGGTTATGGCCGATTATCTCCCTTGGGAGATAAAGCTGTCAGTTGTCAGGCGCATTAGGCGCCGTGATATCGTCATACGGCGATTTTGTTTATCGGCTGCCATAGTAACGAAGCCTTCAAATGGATTGAAGACGCGCCTATTCTTAGTAATAAAATATGCGGAGCGCTACCTTACTAATTTTAGTAGTGGAAAAGATCGTGTCTTAGATTTTAAACTTGACGTTCGGGTCATAATAATGTACTTCACAACCTTAGTACATAATATACTATTTCTCGTGTCGGCGTCGACATACGAACGGTGTCGACATACGAATATTGAACTAAACTAAAGATTCAATTGAAACGATACACCCCAAATTTTGAATGAACTTTAAAACTGTCTATCTCTAAAGCCACTCAACCGACTTTCGTTGGCGATGCCATTTTGGTAAGATCCATGTGTAGAATGCTTTAATTGGTTATGTACTCTGTTATATGTTTTGCAGGTTTCCTAATACAGAGTTCAACAAAACATGATGCATTTTTGTAAAAATTTTTGAGCAGATAACTTTGAGGAAAAAAATTTCAAAACATTTTTTGCTAAGGGAGTATGTGGAGACGCGTCATACCTCGGGATATATTTGAGGTTTTTTGGATATTTTACCTAGTTCCATAGAAATTTAGTTTTTTTTATAAAAGAGGTATTATTTAACACTGGGGCTCCAATTTGCCCCTTAATACAAATATTAATACAAATTTCATATGGGATAAAACACTATACATAAGGCAAGCTAGACGTACAGGCGTAATGGCTATAAAGTTTGACACATCTACAGTAGCGAACAGAAAGTAAATTTTTTTCAAATATCCAAATGATAATTGAATGTCCACAATTAAGTGATGTGGAACAAAATGTATGGAGAAATAATTTGGAATTCCGCTTCCTGTTTATTGCAGCTATTAATGATACCTCGGGACCTTTTTCTGTCCTTCTTGATATCTTCATTAGTTTAAACAAAAATGGGTTTTTTCTAAAAGTAGAACATTTCAACACCATAAAAAAACAATATCCTATTCAATGAGCATTACAACAATTTGGAATTGGACGTAGTCATCTGAGCACCAGAGCTATGCCTATTTGTTTAGATGTACAGGGTGACCCACGACACTGACATTAATCCTCATTTTTTGAAGTTTTACATTCTGAATTCTGACTGAATAAAACTGAACTTAAAAAATTGTTTGTATTAATAGAATCAGAAAGAATTAATCGATAGTCGCAATTTTAATTTGAATATGTTCAGGAGATACGGTTAAACTGAAGAATGGCGATTAACAAGATGTCACATGTCAGTTTTATTCAGTCAGAATTCCGAATATACAACTTAAAAAAATGAGGATTAATGTCAGTTTCGTGGGTCACCCTGTACATCTAAACAATTAAACATAGCTCTGGTTCTCAGAAGACTACGTCCAATTCCAAATTGTTGTAATGCTCATTGAATAGCAGATTTGTTTTTTTTGGTCTTGAAATGTTACACTTTTAGAAAAAACCCAACTTTTTACCCGCGTTATGTCATATATTATTTCAAAATCTGAAATCTGCCAAATTAAGACGCGCCTATTCTTAGTAATAAAATATGCGGAGCTTAGTAATAAAAGTTTAGTAATAAAATATGGTACCTTACTAATTCAGGCAATTTTGTGAACTACTTATGACCCTCACGTCTTAGATCGTTAGCTTTGTCGCCCTAGGGAGATAATCGGCCATAACCTTGTCATTATGGACCTCTTATGTTCAACTGTTTTCTAAGCAAAACGAGAAAACCTACTTAACTGTAGTCATTTTCACTTTCGTTCACTTCTAGTCATTCTGCTGGCCTTTAACGGTCCGTATTAAAGCTAGTACCTAGTGGAAAAATGACCGTTTTTAAACTTCACGTTAAACACATAATCCTTGGTATAAAAAATCCTTGGTACATAATATATATTTCTTGTGTCGGCGTCGACATACGAACGGTGTCGACATAGGAATATTGAACTATTAGAATCATCCCATCGTCACCCCCTACCACCGATAAAATAGGTTAAAGTTCAACGACAGTCTCACTTCATTCTATTTTATTATACCTGTTATATATCTTGAAGTTGATAAGGACAAAAGAACACAACAAAAAGTAACCACCAGCATACATCCTATTTTATTTTGACCACACATCTTGTTCGGAAATATAATTTTTCTCTTTCTTTATATTAAAAAGATTTCCGTTGTTCCATCTACGTCTAGAGCTCCCCTCTTACTTCCCCAGTATACTGTTGCGAACTCGGGGTTCATAAATTCCAGTGCAACGATTTAATACGAAAACTCTATTTATTTATTCCACAAATACACTCGACTACTAAATAACTCAGTACTTAACACTTTATAGCTTTCTATTATCGCTTCGTAACTTTAGCTTACTTATAGCTCGATTAAAATACGACTACTACTTAACCGCCGCTCTATGCGCCTTTATATACAATCCTAAAATTACAGAAAAACCTAGAAAGTTCTTTAAAAGAATTCTTGTATAATCTCACATAAAAAAAACGGTTGTAAACAACTGCCTTCTAGATTAAACCAGCCGAGCAATAAATCACTCGTGTCAGCCATGACGCAGCGCGGATAGGTCGCGAAGCTCCACCAACCAACACGCTCTCATGCGTTGCCCCGCCTCCCATGCGGCGTTGCTGCGAATCGTAACATTGCCCTCCTCCTAAGGCTGTTCGTCCCGAACAGATAGAGTCCCATGGTATCGTGCTAATCGATCCAAATGAACGACCTTCATCTTTGACCTGGGGGTCCGCTGGATCCTATACACCACATCATTAATCTTCTTTATAATTGTATAAGGTCCTTCCCAATTTTGGCTAAGTTTGGGCGACTTCCCCACCTTTCGCCTCGGATTGTATAGCCACACCAAATCACCATCCTGGAAGCCGCGGGAGTTAGCTAGTAAGTCATATCTTGCTTTGGCGCGATCACTGGATATCCGCAGTTTATTCCTGACTTGTTCATGAACATTGTCCAGCCTCTCCTTAAGCTCCTCCACAAAATTCTCAGAGTTGAGTGAGTCTTTTTCTGGTGTTCCATACATCAAATCTGCAGGAAGCCTCATTTCCCTTCCGAACATCACTTTCGCCGGAGTATAACCAGTGGCTTCATGCGTAGAGCCTCGATATGCCATTAACATGAGAGGTAGATGTTGGTCCCAATCACGCTGATGATCTGCCACCATTTCAGACAGGTAATGTTCCATGGTCCGATTAAACCTCTCTACCATCTCATCCGACTGTGGATGCAAAGGAGTTGTCCTGGTCTTGCGAATTCCGAGAAGTTCCATGACCTTCTGGAAAACAGCCGATTCAAAATTTCGGCCCTGATCAGAATGAAGTTCGAGAGGGACCCCAAATCTGCAGAACATTTCATTTACTAGCACCGTTGCCACAGTCGTTGCTTCTTGATTCGGTAGGGCGTATGCTTCAGGCCATTTAGTGAAGTAATCCATGGCGACCAAGATGTATTTGTTGCCCGACTCAGTCTGAGGAAATGGTCCCGCGACATCAATTGCTACCCTCTCGAATGGAGCACCTACAGTATACTGCACCATTCGGCCGCGTGACCTTGTTCGAGGTCCTTTTGTGGCACAACAAACTTCGCACTTGCGGCACGAAGATTCGACGTCTTCATGATAATTCACCCAGTAGAACCGCTCTTTAATTTTGGCCAAGGTTTTATTGACCCCAAAATGACCTCCACTTGTTCCGTTGTGCATTTTCTGTAGTACATCTGATTTTCTGCTATCAGGAACAACCAACTGACTGACTACGGACTTGCCATCCGAACTCTCCCACGCTCTCTTCAGTAGTCCATTTTCTATTTTAAGAGAGTGCCACTGGGCCCATAGCGCCTTCAGGTTTGGACTTTTACCAGCGATTTCTTGCCATTCTGGTCTCTTGTCGTCAGTCTTTGCAGAGAGGATGGGTCCAATATCTGGATCGTTCATTTGTTCTTCTCGAAGCGTCTGTGTGGTCCAGCCATCGTTTATTTCTACCGACGTTCTCCTTACAGAAGGAAGTCCCTCACGCTGCTCAGTTCTTTGACAATGCCGACAATCCACTTTACACGGCCGTCTAGACAATGCATCCGCATTTCCGTGAGACCTCCCTGGTCGATGCTCAATTTGGAAATCGTACTGCTGCAAGCGCTCGATCCATCTGGCTATTTGGCCTTCAGAGTTTTTCATCTGTAATAGCCATTTCAAGGCTCCATGGTCAGTTCTAATCAGGAACCTTTTTCCATATAAGTAGCGATGGTAATGTTCGACTGCTTTAACGATGGCCAACAGTTCCTTTCTAGTGACGCAATAGTTTCTTTCTGGCTTACTTAAAGTCTTACTGTAGTACTCAATGACCTTCTCTTGCCCATTTTGTCTTTGAGAG
Source organism: Taphrorychus bicolor (assembly GCA_951812265.1). Lineage (NCBI taxonomy): Eukaryota > Metazoa > Arthropoda > Insecta > Coleoptera > Curculionidae > Taphrorychus > Taphrorychus bicolor. The sequence continues at coordinate 4,324,641 of OX638301.1, forward strand.
AGTACTGCACCTAGACCACAGTTACTTGCATCCGTGTCTAAAATAAAGAGTCCGTCTTTTATAGGGTAAGCCAAGATTGGACTAGAACAGAGGGCAGCTTTAAGCCTTGCAAACGCCTGACTGCAATCGTGGTTCCACAAGAAAGGTGTTTTCTTTTCCGTTAATTTGTGCAGCGGTTTTGCGATGTCGGCAAATTCCTCTACAAATCTCCTATAGTAAGTACATAGTCCCAAAAAGCTCCTTACTTCGTGTTTGTCTCGGGGAACTGGCCAATCTTTAATGGCAGATATTTTACTTTGGCTAGTTTTAATGCCTTGTTCTGAGATAGTATGCCCCAAGTACTCGACTTGCTTTTGGAACAGGCTGCATTTCTTGTAGTTTAACTTCAGGTGATCATTCCGTAACTTGTTGAAGATTTCTCTTAAATTCTTCAAATGCTCGTCGAAATCACGTCCCGTGACAATTATGTCATCTAAGTATACCAGGCAAGTTTTCCAAGTCAGCCCCCTCAAGACAAGTTCCATTAGTCGCTCGAAAGTTGATGGAGCATTGCACAATCCAAAAGGCATAACAGTGAATTGGTATAGTCCAGAACCAGTAGAAAATGCAGTCTTTTCTTTGTCTTCGGGAGCAATCTTTACTTGCCAGTACCCACTTTTAAATCTAGAGTGGAAAACCACTTTGATCCCGATAAAGTTGCTAGGTGTCGTCTATACGTGGCAATGGGTAGCTGTCTTTCTTGGTCACATCATTAAGTTTCCTGTAGTCAACACAGAACCGCGTTGAACCATCTTTCTTCTTAACAAGAACCACAGGCGACGACCATGGACTAGATGATTCTTCTATGACGCCCTCCTTTAACATTTCATTCAGCAAACTGTTAACTTCCTGTTGTTTAGCCAGAGGGACCCTTCGTGGATGTTGTCGTATTGGCTGGGCATCTCCTGTGTTGATCTTATGGACAACTAAATCGGTTTGACTGTCGTTGTTCTTGAAGTTAAACATATCAGATTCATCCATAGCAAATTTTATAGCAGACTGAAGTTGTTCCTTTGACAGGTAACTCCACTGTCGCTTAAAAGCATCAATAACTTCTGGGGAAGCTTGGTTAGAAGATTTAATTTTGGATGTCTCTGCTTCGACACAATTGCATACCCATTGTACAGGCTCATAATTGGCAAGAACTGTTCCTTCTTTGAGCTTGATGGTCCTTTCTCCAATATTGGCAACTCGTACTGGCATAATCTTCTTCGTGTCGGTCAAAGTTCGGGCTACCATGATTTCAGTCGTCAAATCCAGGTTAGGTTCTATAAGTCCTATGGACCACCCAGGATCATTTTCAGAAGTCACTGTGATACTTTGTTCTGAATTTGGAGGAATTTTCACATCTTCTACCACCAGTAGACGGACACTAGTTTCCACATTTCCATTGGTTAATGCAAACTCCTCATCTCCAAATGTGAGAATATTCCGTTTGTGATCATAGGAGAATCCATGTTTCCTGATGAGATCCATTCCCAAAATAAACTCGTCTTTGATCCTGGCAACCAACACCGCAAAGAACAGAACAAAAAGTAGCCACCAGCATAAATCCTATTTTATTTTGACCACACATCTTGTTCGGAAATATAATTTTTCTCTTTCTTTATATTAAAAAGATTTCCGTTGTTCCATCTACGTCTAGAGCTCCCCTCTTACTTCCCCAGTATACTGTTGCGAACTCGGGGTTCATAAATTCCAGTGCAACGATTTAATACGAAAACCCTATTTATTTATTCCACAAATACACTCGACTACTAAATAACTCAGTACTTAACACTTTATAGCCTTCTATTATCGCTTCGTAACTTTAGCTTACTTATAGCTCGATTAAAATACGACTACTACTTAACCGCCGCTCTATGCGCCTTTATATACAATCCTAAAATTACAGAAAAACCTAGAAAGTTCTTTATAAGAATTCTTGAATAATCTCACATAAAAAAAAACGGTTGTAAACAACTGCCTTCTAGATTAAACCAGCCGAGCAATAAATCACCCGTGTCAGCCATGACGCAGCGCGGATAGGTCGCGAAACTCCACCAACCAACACGCTCCCATGCGTTGCCCCGCCTCCCATGCGGCGTTGCTGCGAATCGTAACAATACCTTCAATCCAGTAAGTATTTACTACAGCTATATTCGACGATTTATGAATCAGGACACACAGGGGAATAGCCACCGGTTACCAACCAATCATTGAATGACTAAAGATGTATAGATTAGGGTATAACTAATGGTAAAATGTGTACAAACGTTCAGGTGTCTGTCTCAAATAGTTTCTGAAATATAACCAAAAAACTTATGAAAAAATACTTGCCCCGCATCTCAAAAACGGTGTGTTTGCGGTTAGGGGTTTATACGCAAAATTTGCTTGACTTGGGGTTCTTTATAACCCTCTAAAGTTTGGCAACATCTTTCTAAAACACCCTGCATACTCTCGCTAATGGATTTGCGTTTTATTTTTTTATACATTTTTTAATTTGTTTATTTTATATGCTTTATATCATATGTTTCTTACCTACATGCATAAAAACGCTGTGCTTGATGGCAAGGCCGAAGAAGATGTTGCTTGAGAATCTTCGTGAATAAGGGCACTGCGACGATGGTGCCTGGTGAATCATCATAATAAGTAACAAAAACTCAATTTTATTTTAAAGTAAACACATTATTGAAAGGTTGTCGGCGATTAATGATTGCTTTATTGCATTAACATAGCAAAAGCCTCGCATATCAATTTGATTAATAAGCGTTTAAAAACTAGTTTGACCTCTAATAGAAGGAAATCTGATTATAATCTCGTTTATGAATTATTTAAACTTCAAATTTTTTTGCCTAGCAGAGAGAGAGAGAGAGAGAGAGAGAGAGAGAGACAACCAACAAAAAGAAACTTACCCACTAAAGGTATTAGATTATAGGCGGTGAGGAATGACGTACACTGCACCGGATCCCAATATAAATATCTCGTAGTGTATAAGAAAAAGACAGCTTCTTCTCCGACGTCCACCATAGAACAGACGATAATTCCTAGAAGTAGCAGCATGACATAGCGTCAGGCAATGACAGTTAGTCATTTGAGCAGCAGCTTAAATGTCTCAATGGCATGCTTGGGATCGAACATGTCGGCCAGTAGGTGCTTTTTTGTATCCACAATAGGCCTTTTGGGTTCTAATTAATGGCACACAAGTGTTCATTACTATCTGCACAACGCCTATCCTTAGAGTCCTCATTTCCAGGGTACTAACGTCTGCGATGTAAGCAAACACAGCCATAACTAATATAGTTTGTCCTCCAAAGAACGAAGGAATGACGGTTTGGAAAACTGCAAACACTTCAATAGACAGCTGCCTCATGAATATTGTCCCCAATGGCCCAACAGAGAAAACACTGGAGTATTACTACGAGATATTAGATTTATATTCACAGTACGATGAAGATATGGACACAGATTTGTTCTTAGACCATTTTCAGAATGGACTTTCCGAGCAAGCGGCAACGGAGTATTATTATTTTACGAACCCGAATAGAAGGCCAAGAACCTTAGAAGAAGTAAAACAGATTGCGAGGGCTATCGATGGTATACCAGTACAAGATAGTAGTGCAAGAAGCCAGAGAGTACAATTTAGTGAGGAGGGCAGAGGGCAAACAGACTACATGGAAAGAGAGGCAAATTTTAGACCACCGAGGAACTACAGAAGGACAAACGTAAGACAAGAGTATTACCCGAGAAAAAGAAATGAGTCTTACACGAGAGAGTCGAGCTGGAATCAATTTCAACCACCACAGGAGGATAGAAGAGGCAGATATGGCGAAAGGGCTCAAGAGAACATACGTGAGAGGGCCACAGAGAGATATGAAATGAGAGAAAACAGATACGACCGGCCAAGAATGACTACTTTTGAGCGCAGTAGTACACTACCTAACACAAGAACTAGAGACAATCGACCAAGATGTTATGCATGCAATGGAATAGGGCATTATGCAGCAGCCTGCCCAAATGGGTCAGGGCGACGAAACTAAAGTTTCCCCAGGTCGCCTTGATGAATGGAGCCAGAAGCGAAAGACGAACTACAGAACTACTGGCTAGATGTAAAAGTAAATAATAGAAGGAACACGCAAGCGATTGTAGATACAGGAAGTGTGAAAAATGTTATAAGAAAGGACATAGCGCATAACATAAACCGCAACAGGAATATGGGACATTTGATATCAGCTGGAGGCCATCGCATACCAGTACTAGGAAAGTCAAACTTTACAATAGAAATCGGAGCAATCCAAACTAAATGCGAGGCAAGAGTGATCGAAAACTCCCCATATCCGTTAATCTTAAGAATGGAATTCTTGAACTCAGTGAAAGCTAACATAGATCTAGGTACCAACAAGCTGACTGTAACTACACAGCAAGGAAAGCAGGAAATAAAATTAGCAAAGTTGGAGCCACACACACGCAGAGCTTTTTCTGTTGACGCAGAAATCAAGTAGGCTTGATTCATGAAGAAACCTATAATCCCAAACCACATGGATTAAACTATAAACAAATATACTACGCAGAATGTCAGAGATCAATTGCGAATAACTTCAACGATATGAAAAACAAGAGAAATGAAAATAAAGTGGAAAGGAAGATCGAAAGGAAAAAGCCCACAAACGCCAAAGAGTACGCTTTATTTTGGGAAAAATTTAAAAAGCAAAAACTCAGTAGTTCAAAGGTCATAGAAGAACGAGAAATCGATATTTTTTCGACAGGAGAGGACTACGCGTTATGCCATTGTGTAGACCGTACCTTGGCTATGAATAGAGGTCGCAAGGGAGTTTAAAGAAAGATTTGGCAACGTTACACTCCTACGTGCACAAAAAGAAGAGACGGGAGGATTAGCATTTCTTAAAAGTAAAGGCAGATTATTGTACTACCTGGTAACTAAAGAACAACCACACCACAAACCAAATTACGAACACCTCTATAAATCTCTTTGCGAACTAAAGAACCACTTACAGACTAATCAACAGAAAAAGCTGGCGATGCCAAAATTAGGTTGCGGCCTACAGAAGCTTCAATGGGACATAGTGTCAGAAATGGTAAAATACATTTTTGCAGAGACAGACATCGAGATATTAGTGTGCGCCTGGAACCCAAAAAAAGAGCAGAGACAGAAAAGAAGGACCAACACCGATAAGGATATAGAGCAAAATGAAATGGACGAGAGAGAGCTAGCAGATATGATCCGAAGATTAAAAACTCTGAAGAACGAAGCGCCGGAAATTGAGGAAAAATGGGACATGTCAGAAACCGAAAGTACCAAAAACGATTCAGGTATCATCGCAAAACTGCGATTGGCAGCAAATTATATTATTCAACCCAGAAAGGAAATCGCCGTCGAGTTAAAAATAGATGCCACAGAGAAACATGACCCCCGCAGTATAAACATCACTGAATTTATACCTAAAGAGGACATATTCTTAGCTAAGAAATTTTACACAACTAGCGGGCCATACAGGTCCGGACTAAGAACTATGATAAACATTAAATCGAGGAGCCCACTACCGATAATGTTAAATAAATGCACAACCCTGGGCTATATCATGAAGGAAGGGGTACAAGAAAACGATGAGACAATGCTACTCTACTTAGAAGAAAACGAAGAGCAAAATAGCGAAATCCAAGAAGCAGACCACGAAATAGAAAACCTTAGTGACGGAAAAGTGAAAGGAGAACTACTGAAACTATTAAATGAATACAAAGACGTATTTGCGAAAACTACAAAGGATATGGGCCGCACAAAATTAATGAAACATAAAATAGAGCTGAACGACGAAACGCCTATCAAAAGCCAACCATATAGAGTCAGTCAAAAAGAACGAGAGATAATAGCGGAACAAATAAAAGAAATGGAGCAAAATAAAATTATCACGCCATGCCATTCACCATGGACATCACCGATAGTACTAGTGAGAAAGAAAGATGGCAGTACAAGATTTTGTGTCGATTACAGAAAGTTAAACTCCGTTACAAAGCGAAGCAACTACCCCATTCCGAACATCGACGACATAATGTCATACTTAGGAGGTAGCACCTTATTTACAACCTTCGACCTTTTTAGTGGATACTGGCAAGTAGAACTAGACGAGGCCAGCAAAGACTACATCGCATTTGTAGCACAAGGACTTAAATCATACAGATTTGAAGTATTGCCGTTTGGTCTCTGTACAGCACCCAACACTTTCCAGTCTCTAGCTGACAAAGTGTTTGAAGGAATGAAATGGACCGATGTATTAATTTACTTAGATGACATAATAATTTTCTCAAAAACACCAGAAGAGCATCTCAGAAAATTAAGAGCAGTCTTTCAGAGGCTAAGAGAGGCCGGACTTACACTAAAACCGAGCAAATGCGAATATTTGCAAACAGAACTAAAGATACTAGGCCACAAAGTAAACACGATAGGCATACAGCCGGATGAGTCAAACTTAGAGACAATATCGCTCTTCCCACAACCGAAAAAAGTGAAAGACGTACAATCATTTTTGGGGATTTTTATAGAAAATTCATCAAAAATTACTCAAAAATAGCCCGCCCACTACACGAACTAACAAGGAAGGACATAAAGTATTATTGGGGACACGAACAGGAGGAAGCATTTAACCTATTGAAAGAGAAACTATTATCCTCACCAGTATTACATCATTTCAACCCAACCCACTATAGGAATTGGGGGAGTATTATTGCAAGAAGATAACGAGGGAGTACCGCATCCAATAGCATACGTCAGTCGAAGCTTAAACCAGAATGAGAAAAATTACACAATATCCGAACTGGAAGGCTTGGCAGTAATATACTGTTTAGAATATTTGAGGCACTATATTTGGGGCAGAAAATAAAGATAAAAACAGATCATAGCGCGCTGTGTTGGTTCAAAAGCATTAAAAACTCAGGAAGATTAATAAGGTGGAGCTTAAAACTGTCGGAATTCGATTACACAATAACACACCGCAAAGGATCATAGAGACGCGAGAACAGAGACGCAGACTGCCTTTCGCGTAACCCCGTGGAACAGACAGGAAAAGCGAGAAAAATAAGAAACATTGACAACCCACATACCTATTAGAATGGGAGAATGGAGCTATATCAACAGATAACGACGATATGAATAACCTAACAGACAGTAAAATGGAGAAGCTTAAACAAAGCCAGAGGGAAGATCAAATTATTGGAAAAATTATCGAGGACTTAAGTAACAAAGATAACTTGCTCAATGGAAGAGCTAAAAGGATAAGACAATTCCAGGTGAGAAATGGATTGTTATACAAGGAAAATATGTCACTTAATGGACGAGAACTACTCTTAGTAATACCGAAGGACCTAATAGGAGAAATTATGTTCCAACTACACTCAGACCCTATATCTGGACACTTAGGACTAACGAAAACTGTCGACAAAATAAGAAATAGATACTACTGGGACACTTTACAAAAAGACATCACCAGATTCGTAAGAGGATGCCCTGATTGCCAAGCCAGAAAGGGCACAAAAGCAAAACCAGGCGGAAACTTACAGCCTATAGAAATCGGATTGCCATTCCAAAAAATAGGAATTAACTTACTTGGCCCTTTTAGAAAAAGCAAAACAGGCAAAGTGATGATATGCGTTGCAACGTGCTATGCAACCCGACGTAGAAACCAGGGCATTACCCAACGGAAAGGCCGAGGCCGTCGCAAAATTCATTGTTGAAAACATAATAACAAGACACGGGGCACCGGCCACCTTAGTGAGCGATAGAAGAAAAACTTTTCAATCAGACCTCGTACAGGAAATTTTAAAACTAATGGGGACTCAAAGTAGATTTACTACAAGTTATCACCCATCATGTAATGGACTGACAGAGAGATTCAATAAAACTCTAGCAGATATGTGCGCGGTTTATACAAATACCGAACAGACCGATTGGTGCAGCTAAATACCCCTGGTAACTTTTGCATATAATACAGCACTACAAGACACGACAAAATTCTCACCTTTTGAACTGGTGTACGGAAGACACCCAGTTTTGCCAACGGAGGCACATTTACTCGACACGGAGTGTGAAACGAGCGCCGAGGAAATTAGACAGAGGGCATTAGCAGTACGCAGTATAGCAATAGAAAATATACTGGCTAAGCAAAAAGTAGACAAAAGGATTTACGACGAGAAACACACACCGTTAGAATTTAATGTAGAAGACCAAGTGAAAGTATTTATCCCTATTAGGAAAAAAGGGAGAAGCGAAAAACTTTTACTGCGTTACTTTGGGCCGTACTATATTGAACAAAAAGTCGGCGAAGTAGATTATAAAATAAGAGTGCCGGCGCAAAAACTGACATAGTACACATAAGCCGCATTTTGCCCTAATACGACCTCTGGACCCCAGGAGAGATAGGAAATGCAGAAGATGAGAGGGCAACCCGACGCGAATCCAGACAAAGTCGTAGAAAAAGAAATAGAAATAGCACAGACGCATGGGATCCCGATGTAACAGAGGAAAATTGTTTAGTACTAGAAGACAATGACGAACACGAGATAATAGAAGTATGCGCAGCAAAAAGATATACAATTAAAGAAGGCGAACCACTTGAAGTAGAATTAGCCCTAAGACGTAAAGGAAAAATAGATGAAAATAAGGTTTGTGGCGGTGAATTTGTTCCTCTAACAGATGAGGAAATGACGTATCTAGGCAATATAGGCATTTCCAGATACCCCTTTGTGAGAAGGGATAGATCGTACTTAGAGTTAAGAATAACAAAAGGTACAGACGTGGAACTGGCAAAGGGCACATGCCTGGGATGGCTCGTAAACTACAAGGATTCCAGCAATACAGACGAGGAGATGGACCGAAAAATTAATGTAGGGGACAAAGTGAGAGTTCTAATACCGTTTGAGGAAATCTTAAGCGATGGTAATACAATGTGGCACCCACGATGGGAAGGAGAGTTCGTAGTAGTCGAACTACTAGAGGAGCATTTATATCGAGTAAGGAAAAGAAGCCAAAATAGAACTATGATAGTCCAGAAACAGAGACTGCGACCAGGAAACTAAAATCAAAATAGGGAAAACACGAGTGGAACCACCACAGTCAATCAAATTATGCGAGAATTCGGTAGGAAAAATAGAAAATAGAGGTATTGCTAAAAGACGTTAATGATAGAAATACAAGTAAAATAGGATAAAAACTTAAAAAGAAAAAAAAAAGAGCGAAATGGTCGATTGAATAAGGATAGAAATAGCGATCGTTAGGCTTAGAAATAAAACGAGGAAAAACCTCGACCTACATACAAAAGCTAAGGAAGAAGAATCTAAACTTTCACTTGACTTAGGGAAAACAAGGGAAAGATGTTCCAATTACTACCGGTTCTGCTGCTGCTAATAAACAGACAAACGGGGGGACAAGACGTGGAAATATCTGCAGGAGCGTACTGGCGACCCCTACCGGACACCATTACATACGAGGCTACAATCCCTATCACATACAAGGCCGATTGGATCGACAGGGGACCCGCACTGAGAGAAGAAAGAATTCACTGCGAAGGTAAGACACTTTCGGCAGCAACGCATAACCTTTGCTCCCTGACTAAACAGATAGACGAACTAAAGACCATAACGGACAAAGAATTCACAGAACTAGCAAAGTGCGCAGACATGAGAATACTAAGAAACATGTCGGCGCAGATAACGATGAACCCGCCCGAAAGACGAAAAAGGGACATTGAATTCACAGGAAATTTCTTTTCATGGTGCTGCAATATCGCAACACAAAGGAAACTCGACGCATTAGTAATAACCCAAAGGGAAGCAGAGACACAACTAAACAAAGTAAACTCAGGCCTAGAACAATCACTGAGAGCGATAGGAGACACAGCAGGGAAACTAGCAGAAGTACAAAAAAACAGCAGAGCAGCATTAAAAGAGGCGGAGGCTAGGATGAAAACAATCGAGAAAGTAATCACGCACATGAAGACTACGACTACGGAATCGGAAAATGCAGTGATGGACTTAATCACGCTTCTCCTCAACTTCCACTACAACGAAAACATAAGATTCCGCTAACTTATAAGAGAACTCAAAAAACAACATATACTCCACGATTGCAAGAACAACTACATACCATTGCCAATCATCTCACCGGAGATATTACACACAGACCTAACTAAATTAGAGGAAGAGCTGAACAAAGTAAACCAAAAACTAGCCATACCGACCAGCGAACTAGTAAAACTATATCAGTTACCGCACCATAGTAAACGAAAAGATCATCACACATGTGAAGATACCAATAACACACAAGAACAAGCAGTGGAGACTGCTAGAATTGGCAACAGCCCCGTTCAAATGGCACAACGAAACATGCATAATAGAACACAACACACTATACCTAGCTACGAATAAGCATGGGGTGGACGACATGTAGGCCTATATAACATCAGTGGTATAGGCCTACATCACTGCAAACCATATGGCGATACACTATGCTTTCTATCCAGATATTCGGCGGATACAGTTCAAGGACCCATGTGCGCGAGAAAATTATATACGGGCGGAACAGTAGCAGAAATAGCAAAACATTGCACTATGCGCTGTTACAAGTCAACAGCAACAATGATATCAGAAGTCAACGACGGCACATTCATACTGACACACCCAAAACCCCACACAAGCATAGTATGCCCCACGCGGAATACAATTCTGTCACAAAACCAAATTTCATCCCCCGGAGCAATAAAGATAACACTCCCCTGTCAATGCGAGCTATTTGAGGATAGAGCTACACTGATACCAAAAAGGTTCCCCTGCCCAGACGGGGCACAAGGGGAAATAAAGACAACACACGTACTACCAGCGATATGGACAAATCAAAAGAGTTTCCTACTGGACCCTGCCAAATCCGAAAACAACCCTAAATTCACTAATCTGAGCGAAATACTAAGCCAGAACTGGATACTAGACACACCATACGTGAACATCAGCACGACGAAGGACACTATCAACGAGGTATTAGAAATAATAAATGAAACCCCAAGGAGACAATCCTACAGTGACATTTACGGATACCACACAGACACTATTATTCTGATATGAAACTCCATACTGACGATAATACTCGTATGTACCCTACTACACCGAGGAAGATATATAGGCCTACTACCCACCCTCTTCGAACGAGCAAACGCAGATAACAAACTGGAAATACACCACCACACACTGGGCGCGGCCTTCTACGTAATCTTCACATTATTTCTTACGTATGCAGGGATGAGAATCTTACACATGTACCTAAAACGAAAACAGAAGGAGGTAGAGCAAGGGAACGAAGAAGATAGATCAAACGCACTAACTCTGGAAATCAGCAGGGAGGACTTAGAGCAGCCAGGGGAAGGAAAGACGATAAACTGCGTAATCAGGGAAAATAAGGAATAAGGCAAGTTCAAATTCAAGATAGGTAGAATAGTGAAGGAGGAAAAGCGGGGATAGTTATAAACTTTAAAATTAGAAGATTAGCATATATAAAATAAAAAAGGGCTCCACAGGGAGATTTACATAGAGTGAGGCAAACAAAAGGAGCTAACCCTGCGCTGAGTATAGCCTCAGGCGACTATCACAGAAGGTTAGGCTTAGGCTTAGGACTAGGTAGATATTTCAGGAAAATATTTAAGGAAATAGGAATTAAGGAAAAACTAAGTAATCGAGAGGACAAACAATTTGCTAAGTATAAATTATAAAATCAAACCCCACCAAAAAGAGAGTGCTGAAATAGGTTAAAGATATACTCAAAACGAACTCAGAGGCGAGTCAGGGACCAGAAGTTAGAATACAGAAAACAAGAGGTAACATTTTTTTTCCTAGAAATTATAGGGACACAGAAGAAAAAGGCAAAGGGGCCACAGCAAGCACAACTGGTGCTACAAACTGGAAGAAGGAGAAAAGGGGAGGGGACCCTACCACTCAAAGGTTGCCACAGTTCAACTGACTAACAGACATGATGGAGCCAATCGTACATGGTACTAGAACTCAACTTACCTTACCCCACAACTTCTACCCGAACGAAACGACACTCACTACAACAACCACACATCCCCAGACCCCCCCCCCCCCCCCGCCAAACAGACAAACATACAACAGACATAACTATAAACTTCTTTCGGGGCAAAAGAAGCACGGGTTAATAGAAAAAAATACGGCGGCATACGATCTAGTATTTTTCGACGTACATCTAAAAGCGGTACGAAGAACAATACAGGTACAATAATATCGTAATAAAGAAGGCAAAGAAATCGGTTCAGCAAAGTAAATCTTATCGACACCATCAAGTTGGAGTCATAGTACGATACTTAGAATTTAGTAAAATAACTGATGAGGCTGCATATTTCGGGCGAGTCAAGCTAAAGAATTATTTTGCTAGTACTAAGTAGGTTAAATAACATGTTTAGTTTGCGTTAGGAAAAGGGGAGAGTAAAAATACATTGTTAGGAGATTTTTTTTTGTTTAAAAGAAAAGGAAAATAAGTTAGGTGTGAAATAGTATAAAAGACATTGAGCTAGAAACCATATACTAACACAGATCTTTTTGCATGTTCCCATGGACTCTATGATGTAAGCCACACAAACCACTGAACCAAGAGCACCAGAGCTGGAACCCAAGCCACCCCCAAGACACAAACTTGCCAGAGCTACAACGAAGAGAGCTAGCCAAAGCCGAGGTCCTGGGCAGACGAACCAAAGAGCAGGTCCCTTTACAGTCAAAAGCAAAGGGATGCGGGGCTCAATGGTCAACCCATCGATCGGCAATAGCTCAACTAGGCCGCGAGGTAGCAGCCGACATACCAGAAGAAGACCGATAGTTAAAACCGGTCTTGGAAGCAGCATCAACGATTAGGGGCAATCCAGGGATGCAGCTAGCGCAGATGGGGCAGTGTAAGTGTGAGCAAGCAATCGGACAATTGGACTAATATTTGTGAGGGAACATGCAGGGTTATTAATTTAGATCGACATTTTAGTAAAGTTTGGTTAACACATTCTGACAGTCAAACTCTATTAATTATTAGAGATACACTCTATTTAGTTCGATAATTTAAAATATTTTCATTATCTTATCTACATTTGGAATCGTTTTGTTTTTCACAAAGGGTTAACGAATTTAAATTTTTTTTTATAAATCGGTAGTTTAGACCTATCTAAGTTTTATGTATCTAAATAGGTATTTAGACTATATCTCATTTAATATATTTTTTTTTAAACTTTTATTAATTTGTTTTTTACTGTTTTGAAGTTGGTAATTACGATCAACATTTTGAGTTCTGGCGATTAAAATTGTTAGCTTTTAAGTTAGTTCAGGTAACTTAACAAGGTAGAGAAGGACCATATTTCGTTTAATTCAGGGACAGAAATTTTTTGGTGGATCGATTTTGAAAACTGGGGACCAGTTTTTTCTAAAAAGGGGGGATGTCACAAAGAAGCAAAAAGACATAAAATTGCAGCGTCCTTAGAAATGGTCGGCCGATGACCGGTTTAGTAACCAAGGAATAGTTGACCCAAATTTATAAATCATAGATCGTAAATTTGTTCAACAACTGGGTACTTCGAACCGCTGATTGACGTCATGGAAAAGAACGTTGCAATGCATTGGAAAAAAGTGCTGACGAAAAGAGAAGTAAGCTCGAGGATTTTTGAGCCAGCAACGAAGACTTGCTCGGTGGCTTGCACGTAGGCAAGACTCCAAGATTTTTTTGAAGTTTGGGTTGATCCTTTTGGGGGCGTTACGTCAGATAGACGAACGACCACCCGTCGAAGAGTAATTAAGTGTTTTCAAAAATTTGTTATCGTCCGAGTACAAGGAAGAAAGTTGTCCTAGAAGTCCTTGTTGTCCTAAGAGAAGCCACGGGTACGCATAGGAGTACCCCTGAAGTACGTTAAATTGGTTGGCACGATACGGTCCTCCTCTACACTTGACCTAGGTAAGACCCTTTTGTTATAACGGTGTTTGTTTTCATATTAGTCATTTCAGTTAAGTAGTTAGGGTAATTTTAAGGCACAGAAAATAGAAGTTTACTTGAATCCCATCTTCTTATTTTAAATATAAACCCCCCCATATTTTTGAAAGTCCCCATTCAGTGTAACGACGATCCGGTACCCAATTTAAAGAATAGAGATTTAAAGCGTAAATTAACGCCCAGTCAAATGCAGTAATTTTTACAATAAATAGTTCCCGACTAGCAACTATCATATTTCGTGACAATATCACCGAAAGAATGATGCCGGCAACGGAGAACAGCCCTCCTACTAGGGGGAGCAGCAGAAATGGTTTCCGTATTCTGTGTCTATCGCTGTAGGACCCAAGAAACAGCAGCAGGATTGGTGGCAAGATACTCTGAACCGGAGTCTGCCACGATTGAACGTGGCTAATCAAAAACGTGGCTTGAGCCGCTTCTTTTGGGTATTCCGCTCCGTCTCCTAAGACAATGTTATCGCAAACTGTGTCATTCAATGCTAAATTGGCTCTACAGCCCTTATCGTAGAGAAGCAATAGTAAAGAGGGCTTCACCCGAATGGCCGCGGTGATGTAGGCTGCAATTATCGGCTCGACAGTGATTACTTCCTTTATGTAGTATAGCCGCTCTTTTATGGTTATTTGCTTGAATGACTTGGCCGCTTTTTCGTCTATGGCTAGATCCGCGACGGACTGGGTCACCAGATCAGACTCCATTTTTGCCCGTATATTATACAGTACGTACCTATAGGTACGTAGCACAGAAGCACAATACTTCATAATAAACAAATAGACGCACAGTAGACGGCATTGCGAACCTCTGAGGCGGAGATAGAGGGATTCAGGAAGTATTATTAAAGGTGGAATAACTTAAAGAAGATTCTGGGAAAACCAGTTTTCAGATTGACCTTACATATTCTAAGGTCGCGTAAGTGTAGGTATTTACGAGGAGTAGATGAAGAAAAAACTCGCCGAGTCAAGGTGTAAAAAAATCTATTTTTTAACATGCTATAAATAGCAAATCTATACAATACCACGGCCTTATAACTTAAGAAACAATTAGACATTATTATTGGTAGAAAAGAAACCTTTTTCTAACAAGTTAAAATAAAAAACAAAAAGTTGTCGCGTGATATTTTGGATGTTGCGAGCTAAGTGAAGTAATATTGTAAGACCAGGCTGAAGTTAGATTCAGATTTAGATTCAATTTCAGATATTTACAACGGAACAGATAAGTGCTGAACATCATGACAAAAAAATATATAAATGGCTTCTGACAAAATACCACGCATGCATATGCACCTTTTACACCCTACTCGAAACTTACGCGAAATAAATTCGTGAGGAGTGAAATCTACCCTTCTTGGAAAAGCAATAAAATTCAAAATTCTGCAAATCGACTCTGTGCACTACCCAGTATGGAGAAGGAGATGCACCTTATAACACCCTATGCGAGATTTATTCGAAATAACTTTGTGGGGGGTAGAAATTACCCCCACCTCGAAAAGCAATAAATCTCAAAATAGCGCAAACCTGACGTTGTGCACTATTCAAGTAAAGAGAACGAGGGAGGCCTATATAAACTTTATAACACCCTATGCAAGATTCATTCGAAATAACTTACAAAACTATAGCCAAATAACTAGAGATGAATGATAATAAAGCCAACTTAGAAAAAAAGCATTGCTACAACTCCGCCTTAGAACTATCAGAAACTAATAGTGGTCAAAACACCGGCTGCTTGTCAACAGTATGCTATGAAGGATCCGAGGGTTCTTGTGCCCGGGCACTAGACAATGCACACTATTTTCAAAGACCAATATTATATGCACTGTGCTCACCAATTTAATGAAATTGGTCAAAATTTATTAAATTAAATTTATAAAATTATAAAATATATATATATATATATCAATAATATATATATTCACATTCATATAATTCCATTAAACTCTCATCAGGAGGTTACTTACGGTTTCTCCCTAAAATTAATCAAGGAATTCCTATCCCAAAGTCATCCGAAAAGGGGTGGATGTCAGATTTTTGTATAGATGCAGCTGCATATTCGCTGCAAAAATATTATTCACACATCTATTATACAGGGTGGCCCAACGAAAACTTTCTACCAGGTTTTTCTGGCCTATGAAGCAGAAGACACGAAAACGCTCGGGCCCGTCAATTTTCATTCTAAGGGGGACATATTTTTTATTAGAGGGTAATTATTGTCTTAGAGGAAACCATGAAGCCTTTTGACTTTCACTCTAAAAATTTTAAATGGAAAGGGGTGTCAAATTATGCATCATTTTGAAGGGAGTTCAATTGCCTTTTCAGTGCCGCATCATTTTTTAAATTTGAATGATTTAATCTCGAAAAAACAACAACAATTTCGTTTAGCGTTTAGTCGTTAGCGTTTCAAACGTTTAGCTTTTGTGGATGTTTCGTGTGAAATTCATGAAAAAGCATTGGATTGGTTGACGACCAATAACGGCAATTATGGAGGTTGACCTCACCGTTCAAAAAGAAGAAACACTTATCAGAGAAGCAATTGTTAAAAAGGTATTCCGGATTGTTAACAATTCGTTGACTAATGATCTCACAAAATTCTAAACGTCTATCGAAATCATCTTCGTTTAATTCCTGCACTATATTAATTTTAATATAGGATGGTATAAGGATGAAATTTATGTGCTTTTAATATTCTCTGGATGCTTGTACGCCGAACACCTGATGTATTTGATAATTATCTAGTGCTGGTAGCAGGTTCCATCGCGACGTGTCCCAAAACAGCTATTTCAACTGCTTCTGTTCTTAATGCTGGATGATGAACAATCCTGTTATTTCCTACACTTTCAGTCTCTTGAAATTTGGCAACCAGGTCTCTCACGTAAGAATGGAATACGTTCCTATCAGTTCATTAAACAAATTTGCGGCCTGTCTAGCACAATCGTTATTTAGGAAATAGAGCGAAATAATGTCAACTATTTCTTGAATATCGTAAAGCATTTTTAAATGATAGTGTGTACAAAAGTAAAAAACAGCTACTAAACTACAAAACATCAAAGTGCCGGTAGGAATAATGCAATAACATTTTCTCAATTTACATCAGTGTTGTTAAATTCCTAAAATAACATAAAAACCCTTTTTTCCCGAGAATAAACCGTTCAATTCTAAAAAGTTAGGTGGCATTGAAAAGTCAATTGAATGCCCTTTAAAATGATGTATAACTTGACACCCCTTTCCATTTAAGATTTTTAGGGTAAAAGTCACCTCGGTTTTGGGGTTCATCTGGAAAAACTATAAATATGAGAGAAACACTTCTGAAACCACTTCCACAAACCCTTCAAAATTAAAATTGACGGGTCCGGGCGTTTTCGTGTTTTCAACTTCATAAGGCAGAAAACATCGGTGGAAAGTTTTCGTTGAGCCACCCTGTATAATAGACACAATATCAGACCAGATGAAATTTTCAAACAAGTCTAGTTCATATACTAAGCTTGAACCGTATACAAAGTCTTTAAAAGACACAGATACATACTGATGGTTTTCAATGTAAATGCATTACATTGGACATTGATTATTTTAGACCTGCGTGACAAAATCTACACGCCATACAGCACCACTAACCTCGAAATTATTTATGAAAACATTCGTCGATTATGTATTGCCAGAGATCGAATAAACAAATTCGACAAATTAAATATTCGTTTCTGGTCAATAAATAAATTTTTATAATTTTGACATATAAAGTGGCACTTTTCAATACTGGTGACAGTGACGTAACATCCTAACTAGTTACGAAAAGTAAAATATTTCGGAACAAGTGATGAAAAGTTCGTTTCACCACCAGTTGCAGGTTTCGGTTGTGGCACACCGTTGCTACAGTTTTACGGTATTAAGTAGATACAAAGTGGTTTACAAGTAAATATTGAAGTTTAATAATATAACTCTCTCTCTGAGTAGGTATCTCGCTGCGCTCGTCCCGCAAACATTCATTCGTTACACAAAATCGGACTTTTCGTCTAGTTACATAAATAGCTATAATATGTCCAAAACAATCCCACGATAGAAACTGTGGAATTTTTTTGTTATTTTACATTTATTCGCTGTCCAAAGCAAATTCCATAAAAGAGATATTTACAACTGATTCTGTTTTTAACCCCTGATTTTCTAGTTTAGATTTAAAATCAATCCTTTTGCTGTCATGTGATAACATGACTGAATAGTAGATTATGTCACTAATACTAAAAGTGGGTTTTTTCGTGCTGAGCCCAGAGATTGCATACGTTCCGCCGACGGCAGCAGCTGAGCAGTTTAGTTAGCGAACCCTGAAATTGGCCAATCAGGTGCCGATTTTCAGCGTTCGCTGACTAAACTTCTAAGCTGCTGCCGTCGGCGGAACGTACGCATTGACGGCCGAGGCAAAGCTGAAGCCTACAACTGGGCGAAGCACAAAAAGACTTTTACTCCGTGTAACATACTATTTTTTTGCTTGCAGGAAATAAGAAATCTATTTCAGAGTGACTCAGTTTTGCAATTTTCTCTCATCCTATTTAAGCGGGTCTAGGTACTTACCCAATTAGTGGTGTATATTATTTGTAACATAAATAGAATGTGTTATGCCGAGTTTACACCGAGAGTTTAACCTCCAATTAGTGACATTAAAGCAGATTCAAGGCCAAATTATACAGGTGTAAAACAAAATTGGACTTCAATTTTGGCATCAAATAATTGTAGGTCCAATTATTCACGAAATAGAACCTGTTCTAATTTCGTCCAATTCTTTGGTATCACATTTCCTGATTTGGTATTGCCAACACACACATAGTGAGGTTTTTTTTTATTTTTGGTTTATTATAGTTTTGTAGGATTATTAGATGATGTTCATTTTTTCGTACTCCAAACATTTTATTTCAATACAATATACGAGGTGTTCATTATAAAACTTCATCTAGTTGGCTGTGAAATGTCAAAAGAAAAGGATGAAGAAACAAAAGTCCATTTACTTTGATTATGTCATCCTTTTCTGTCAAAATTTCATAGCCTGCTAGATGAAGTTTTATAATAACCACCCCGCATGAGTAAAATTGAAAACTAAAGCCACATAATTGACAGCTTTAACTTAAAACTTTGAATAGGTGTAAAACAAAACTTGGACATCCAAAAATATGAATGATTTCAGACAAAATGTGATCAAATTGATTTCTCACATCTCTTTGAAGTCAAACTTTCGGTGTATAGCCGCTTTTAGAATGGTGGTTTTCTATGTTCAATGGTTTTAACGGTGTTAAATCATAACCAATGTTTATGGTAAACTAAAAATTTGGAGCATTATTATCAATACTAAATTAATAAAAATGACATTGACAGATAAATATGATGACGCGCATGACATTTAGCAGACGAACTCAGAATTCGAGAATCTATGCGATTTCGATTAATAACGGTTTCGGGTGGGGAATCTCGAGCGCTCTGAGAGTATTCCGATCCTTTGTTTTTTCAATAAGAATGTAAAGATGGCAATACACTCAGTTCTGTCTATCTCGTGTCATCTAGAGTTCAAATAATTTTGGTGAATGAAAAAATTTGGGGTATATTACTTTTACTGCCTAGGACTTTTTTGCTGCTGGATCTGGACTGGACTGGTCTCAGGACACAGTATAAAGAATAATATATTATATAATATAATATAATATACTATAATGTATTATTCTTTATACTGTGCTCAGGATTAGAAAGACCACTTTAGGTGTGCGTATGGAGAAAACTAATGACATACTTTTAATCCGCTTGGGGTGACAAGCTTATTAATTGTAATAAATGCAAAAGAGGGTGTAACTTCGAAAAATGCTCAGTAGTGTCTGGTAGAACCTCTTTTGGAGAAGCTCAAAAAGATGATTTCTTGTATACGTAGCCATTGTGTATGTTGCATTGTGCAGGCCCGTTCATTTCTGTCAAGACCAATCACCAAATATTTCTGCCTGAATAAGTTTTGTAAAAATTTTCAGGAACACACTTGAGAAAATACAATATTACACTACAAATGCAAATAAACAATTTAGGCGTTTCATTGAAGTGCAAGATAAAAGGCGACATTTAAAATGATATTATTCTACACCTTTCATCAATTTATGTCATAGTATGTCTATTTTCTTAAGCAAAGAAATTTTGAAGTCCACTAGTGTAACTGACAAGGAATATATAAGTTTTGTGTTGCTTCCTTGGGTTATAAATATTATGGCATTCCACAACAATTAGGTGATTCAGATGTCAGCATGGTGGAAAAATACAGGCAATTGAATGAAATCCATAATTTTAATTACGAATATCCCACTCCCTATATAATAGATAATTGGTGTTGGATGAAATTCTCAAACAATAAATTACTGACATCATTTTCAATAATCTAATTTACAAATTTCTTAAAATACTTATAAACATAGTTGGACAAAATACTCGGTAAAAGTCGAGGAAAAAGTATTTCAAATTTCAAATAACAAATACCGACCAAAGTATTTCTATAATCAAATACCTACCAAGTACTACTCCATTTTAAAAGTATTTCAAATTTCAAGCACTTAATTGTGACAGATGTCATTATTTTCAGCTGCGCGAACACCTTTGATCTTGAGATTTTTATCGAAAAAAGGTGCTCTTATTTAATTTCGATATAATGAATGTTTTTTGAAGAAGACAATTTCATTAGAAATGCAGAGTGTCCCATGAGCAGGTGAAAAGTATAGCGTGCCACGGGAGAGTATAGCTCAGGTCAAAATAATATTAGTTAGTTATACAAGGTGTCCCTAAAAAACATGTACAACGCTTTACCACATATTCTCTGGTTAAAAATAAACTGATTCATGCCAATTTGTCTTATGCAAAGTCGCTCGGTTTGGCCGCTGAAGAAGGTCAAAATTGGGAGAAAAAAAATGTTTTTTTAAATATTTCGGAAACGCTTTAATTGATTTACTTTATTTTTGGGTGGGGTAATTTCACTTTGAAGTGACATGTTTTGATAATAAAAATAATTTTTGAACATCACCGCATCTGCCTCTCTCATTATGAGACTTGTCATTATTAGAGTGTATCTTTTTTACAGGAAAGAACTGATCCTTTTAATAACTTTTTCCTAAAAGCTTATGCAATTTGTAATAAATCTGTCCTCTTGCCAAATTTTTAATGATCCACAGGTTTGTCCGCAAAAATAATGTTTTAATTATCAAGTCATATTACACCTTAAAGGCTAGGTGCTTTAAAAAGTAAATACCTGGCTAATTGTTGAAAATAAGAAGTTGAGCTGTCATTAATGATGTAACTATTAATTTGCTCTCCAAATAATTTTTGAATGGTGATTAATAGAACACTTATGACGATAAAAGAAAAAAAATACGTTTAAGATGGCCAACTGGTTACTATCGGCAACATTGCAGAATCCTGTGACACGTGGTTTATGTCAGTTTATGACAATTATTTCATGGATTTTTTTTTCTGGTTTCTTGAATGTTTTAAGAGTTTTCGGCCGATTTATTCGCTTTTAGCAGTCGTTTCTGTGTTTTAATTTGTTTGTTAGCCATGGTGAGACAATCTGTTGTGTGTAAAACTTGGGATTATAAAATTAATCTAGGAAATTATGTTTTCACCGATAAGCTCATTTGTGTTTTGTGGTTATGTTGTTACTCGGCTCTTGGCCGTTAGCCATTAGCGTCGTTTGTAGTATCATTCTATTATTAATCTTTAATCTAAAAAACTCAATAAATAAGTATAGTAGGTATGTATCAAAAATCATTTAAATATAAAAATATTTGAAGGTTTTGGTCTGCATAAAAATGCAGACGCATGCTGCGTAAAAACAGTATACTTGTTTCCTTGAAAAATAATACGCCTATGTGTGCTTATGTCATCTGGAGATGTGTCCTTGGAGATTCAAATTGCGCCATATTGTTTTTATCATTTTCTGCTTCCCCTCTACCCGAACAACCCGCAAGCCTTCAAATATGCGGTTTGTATATCACGCCAAGTAAACAAATGCCAATTTATGATTAACTTGCGGCGTCTGTTTATTTATTCCATTGTCAATGACGGGGACCAATAGAGTGGCCTCCAAGGCCACCTGATCTAACCCCCTTGGATTACTTCTTATGGGGTTATTTAAAATCCAAAGTTTATGTAGATCGATCGCAAAACATCGAAGACTTAAGAGGCAAAATTAGGCAGGAAATTAGGAATATTGACAAAAACACACTCAATATTGTTCAAGATGAGTTTGTAAATAGGCTTGGGTATTGTCAGGAAACCAATGGATGGCAGTTTTGTCACTTAATTTAACATTGTTAGTGTCAATTTTATATAGTTTAATAATTTTTGCGGTAATTTTGCTTACGATTCTCAGGTGCCATTTTCTCGAAAACCGTTAAAAAGATAAGTTTAGGGTATGCTACATAAAAAATGACTACAATTTCGTAGAGAACTGAATAAAATCACAAAAAAGAGGGGTTTCTGTTTAAAAAAGTTGGCCTTGATATTATAGCTTTTTTTGGCTCACCAAAATTGGTTCAGATAATGCGCAAATAAAAACAAAAATCGACGTGTCCGAGCGATTTTTCGAAAAATAAACACCTAATTTTTAAATAATTATATGTCATACATTTGCCGCTCACTGTATATAAATGAAGTCTAAGTTCCTAGAAAATCTTTTATTTTTTTCAAATATTTTTTTTCTTTTTAAGAAAATTTCCATCTAGTTTTAAAGTTTCTTTTAAGTTCTTATAGATCCCTACAATTTAAAACTTTCACATAAATCTCAAATAATGTTGTGACCTTCTTCCGGCTCGTCACAACACAACAAACTTATTGTCAACAATGATAACATTGAACGATTATTAAAACGCACGTTAAAGCTTTACTTATCTTTAACCCGAACTGACCAGGGGCAGATAGAAACAACAATAACTGGTTAGAAAATTACTTCAATGGACAAACTCGTTTCAAGAGTTCATTGCAGTGAATTTATGTTCATATAAGGTAGAGGTTTATCTACTTATAAAATGGATGCTTGTGAGTGCTTGCAAGATAAGGTGATTCACGACATTAATTAATTGAAGGTGAGTTAAAGTCTCTCACATCACCACTAATTAAACTAATGCTTACTTTTAGGTAGGTACGTTTTTATGATGCTCCCTCTGTTCACTGAATATGTCGTCAAAAATTACACGTTTAGTTAAAAAATAGGAAAGTGACTATTATCTTCGGGATCATGCAAACATGAAACCTATTGTCTGCAAACTGAGCAATAAAAATTACATAAATATTGAAGGCTGAAGACATCCGTAAGTTGGTGGAACTGCGAGCAAAAGCTATACCAGACATTTCTTATTGTTATAGTTTCGTTTCCTGCGTGATGGGATGATTGAAACGCGTTACTATTGAAGAAGTTACTAACAATACCTCTGTTTCAAATACCTTCATTGATTACACATCAGCCGTTCCACGAAACAATGGGTACATAACTGTATACCTTGACAGACCAGAAGTATATAATAGAGTGAAATTAATAAGCGGCTGTTATGTTGAACTTGGCCTTGGTTAGTCGGTAAATTTTTCTTTAACCTGCCTATAATGTCTGCCGAAAAAGTGAAAATCCCAAAAGCACGGCGTACTTTTAAGGACACAATTATACGATTGAAGGAACTCATTACAGTCGAGCCCCTAATCGCCTGTTATCAAATGGCTTTGTTTGTCTCTAAGCCTGCATTGGACAACTTGGAGTTTGAGAAAGCGTGCAGGTAAGACTTGCTTAAACTGCGAGCTGTACTATTTATTGTTTTTGTGTAATAAAACTAAAGGGTCAACTTAAGATATGATACGGAAATTTGCGATGCCATTCTTAGCGGAAATCACACTCTCTACAAATCACAGAACGAGGAGGTCCAGCGCACCATCAGTACCATGCATTCTTGGCAACAACCTGTGCAAAGTTTTACTCCTTTAATTTTGGTCCTTTTTTTGGGCGCATTCAGCGACAGGCATAAATGGCGAAAACCGTTTCTTTTGATGCCTCTATTGGGCGAGCTTTTTGGACTAATTGGTGAATAAGTTAATGACTATACAATATTTCAATAACATTATAATTTTAGGCTGCATCTTGTGCACAATATTCATGACGCAGTTACCCTTGGAAGCCCAAGGTATATCTCAGAAAATCCTTCCCTCCCTTTTAGGAGGTCAAACCATGTTAGTAATGGCCACTACAGCCTACATTGCCGACAACAGTTCAGTGAAAATGCGAACACTACGTCTGGGTATAGTGCAAATAGTGATCAGCGTAGTCTTGCCTACGGTACAATCATTCAGTGGCATTTTATTTGTTAAGGCTGGATATTTGAGCGTCTTATCGATTTCCGCAATCCTCTGCTTTGCAGCCTTATTGTACGGATTATTGTGGATCAAAGAGACTCGGAAGGACAGAGCAAAGAAGTTTAATAAGTGTGTGTTGGCGGACATGTTCGATCCCGAACACGCGAAAGAGACTTATAACTTGCTACTAAAAAAAGGCGGGGGTGGAGATAGGTTGTTGGTATGGTTGCTGGTCTTGATGGCGTTCTTGCAGAGAGCTGCGTTTGATGGTAGGATTTGGTTTGCGTGGTCAATAAAATTCATGAAAAGACGTGGACAAGTTTTCAAATTAACTTTTATTGCTGCATCTAATATTGAAAAAAAAATCAATCTAATTTGGAAATTGCTAATGTAGTGAACAAACATCAGTTTGTAACCCTGAAATAAGTGTACAGGGTGTCCCAAATTGGTTGTCCGAATAGGGTATCTGCGTTATTATTAGCGTTAGAAGAAAACAGACCTCACATGCCCGTAGGCTTTTTTCAAGATAGCTTTAATGGTGCTTTCAGATTTTCGCGATTGACATTTGTTTTGGCGTTCCAGTCGATTTTTCAATTTTGACCCAATTTTAAAATGAGTTGCATTTCGCTTAATATCGCAATTCTGTAAAAACATTGTAGGGGCACTTTAAAGCAGAACTCATTGGCGTAATCAGATTTTTTCTGCTTCTTCATATTTTTAAGTTATGACATAAACTTATCTTTTTTTTTTTAAATGGTCATCATAGTTGCCCATAATGTCTCTTAAAAGACATTCCCATTTTTCTGATTTTTGAACATTGAAAACATGAAACATTTTTTTTAGCCATCACTTTATTTTATGTAGCAAATTGTCGCTTTACAAATTAAAAAAAAATAATTTCATCCACAACTAACACTTAACGTAAGTTTTCAAACTGATTTCCATGTTCTGCAATGCAAGCTTCAAAACGTCGTCGTAAACATCTGTGCGTTTAAAATGAACAAATTTGGTATTTCTCTTACTGCATTCTCGAATTTTTGTTTCAGTTCTTCAGCCGTTCTGGAAGGGTCTAAATATATTTTGTCTTTGATGTAACCCCAGAAAAAATAGTCTAGAGGTGAGAGATCCGGTGACCTAGCTGGCCATAAAACTGGACCTCTAGTACTCAACCACCTATTACCAAAGTGTAAATTTTAAAAATCAGTAGATCGTCGAGAATTAGGGGCAGGTGCGCCATCCTACTGGAAATATAACTCCAACATATCTTTCTGCCATTAAGTTGTTGTCAAATATATGGAACGACAACACTTTATTATTTAAAAGAGCACACCAAACGTAAAACCCAAACTTGCCTTGTTGAATCCGATTTCCTAATAAAGCGTGTGGATTCTCATCAGCCCACATCCTATTGTTATTTCGATTAAATATTGCATCACTGGTAACACGTGTTTCATCAGTCCAAATTATTTTCTTGGAAAAGTTGGGGTCCCCAGCCAACTGACGAAAATACCAATGACAGAAATCTAGCCTTCTTTGGCATCTCCTGGGTAGAGTGAATGCACTTTTCGTATCTTATCGATTCGTTTTTTAATATTCTTTGGGAAGTAGATCGTGGTATTATTGTGTCCTGTTTAAGCTGTCTCAGAGAGGTACTGGCGTTATTTGCAGAAACTGTTCCAATGATTTCAATATCTTTGCATCTTCTTTCAAATAATTTGCGGCTTTTGGTTTTTTAAATGATCCATGATTTACGAGATTATGTTCTATCCTCTTGAATGTTCTCAAACACGGTTGTCGCCTTCCTGATGGATATCTTTCAAAATAGAGTTTGGCGCTATTTCGCAATTTGTATTGCTAAGAATGTAGCACTCATTCATATTATAGTATTCGTAGTATTCAAAGCTCATCTTGAAACACTGATTTAACTTTCCGGATTCTCGAAATTGTCAAGTTAATGTCATTAAACGTCAGATGGAATAGCATTGTGGCCGCCCGTCCCAAGCTTACTTTTCGAGTCAGAAAAATTTATGAGTTTTTTATTTCTATTAGCAAGGAATTAAGTTTTGTTTTTTAAAATATTTATGATCCTGCAAATCTGTCATTTATTACTCATCCCATACCCACAGGAAAACAGCATAACTACGGTGAGAATTTAGGCAATGACTGCTTAATAAAAGAATCAACCGAGGCAAATTCATGACGACCCATACAAGTAGGTATTCTTATTGAATCCTAGGAAAACCTATTTAAACTAATGGAAATTTTATGGGAAACCTTCAAGAAAAAACCCTTAGATAATTAAAAATATAATTTTCGTATTTCAGTATCTACTATTATTAACAAATCTAGATGGGTATAATTTATATAAGTAAAGTAATGCCTAAAAAACAAAATTTCATATTTTTCGAAGAGTTAGTTTGTTTAGACTCATTATGACATACATCGGTAAAATCAGAAAAAAAAATTCTTTGAAGAGACATTATGGCCAACTATGATGACCTTTTAAAAAAAGATAAGTTTGTGTTATAACTTTAAAATATGAAGAAGCATAAAAAATTTGAGTACGCCAATGAGTTTTGCTTTAAAAAGTGCCCATACAATGTTTTTACAGAATTGCGATATCTGCGATATTAAGCAAAATACAACTAATTTTCAAATTGGGCCAAAATTGAAAAATCGACTGTAGCGCCAAAACAAATGACAATCGCGAAAATGTTAAAGCACCATTAAAGCTATCTTGAAAAAAGCCTACGGGCATGCGAGGTCGGGTTTCGGAACACCCTGTACAGGGACATCATTTTAAGTCGCTCACTCGATTAGCAGCTTTTCTGGTGACAATAGATTTGTTCCAACCCACCAAGAAACCGTTCTAGAATGATTCTTAATTTTTTTTATGGAAACATACATATATCCACCCTCAGTCTAAAAGACCTGAAAGAGCAGACTACAGAAATAAACTCCTGGACAAAATTATCCGTCCTTGAATAGGTACTACTTAAAGTAAGCCGCTATTTTGATGTTTAATAAAATCTAAACATATTGACCGATTTTAGTGAATTTTTCAGATAATTGTAGAGCACTTTTTCAGATAATTGTAGGGCACACATTCTCCAAGAATTGCACGGTGTTATAACATTTGAAATAAAGGTTCATTATCAGTATATACAGGGTGATTCAAAAATGCAGCGTTTTTTCGTAAATTTTAGAGCGCCCTCTGGTGTATTCTAGTATAAAAAAATTATCACGTGTTGTATCAAGTTTGAGACTTGATACTTGTATGTTGTTAAAATAATTTTGGGAGGTGAAAGAGTAGATGATTTTCTGTCCATTTAATCAAACACTACCTACTAAGGGCCGGTATTTTGAATCCCGATCACGAACTTGATTAAGCAAGTCATAGATAATCAGCGTTCAAATAGAGTAATCGAAATTCAAACTACCGGCCTTAAGTTCGTTAAGTGTAACAATATTTGTGAAAAAACCCACATTTGAATTTATCTCTTTTCCTTGTTTTGAAATGCTGTCTTGTATACACTAAACTTGTGTCTCTAAACACAAGTGTCTCTAAACACAAGTTTAGAAAAATAGTATTGAAATACGACCTTTCTAAACTTGTGATAAAATAACGACTTGCAAGACATACTGTATAGATACATACCGGTATATATTTAGATACCTACATTGTAAGAATTATCTATATTTTAGTTAATTTTAGTTAATGCAACAACACTTTTAAGTTTTGTTTTAATTTCATAGAATTTAAACTGTGCAGGACTATTGATTTCAAAATCAAACACTGTCTGACAGAAGGCCTCTAAAAACATATAACATTATAATCTTATAACCTATTAACTTTAGGTGTTAAGAAACCTTGGTGCCATAATCAATAAACGAAAAATAATTAACAAAAAATAAAAATATTTTCTCTTCTTTCTGACTGATTTTTGGAGGTTTTATTAATAGTACTTTTCTATGTTTTTATCTTTATGCTTCTCCTTTAAAAAGTATAACTTGAAATAAGCTTATAACCGAAAATGGGAACTGGTATATGATTTCTACCAGCTAAAGCCAGTAAAAAAAATTACTTATTTTTGCTCTATACGTGACAGTAAGTTTAAAAATATATGGAAACATTTTTGATTTTTTAAGTTTAAACAGGGATGCATAGTGCTTTTCCATTATTTATTTTGCAGTTGTACGCTTTAATTTCAATAGTTTTTTTAGTCTACATAGAATATTCAGTTCCTACCCTTAAGTTTCTACCACATAAGTTTATAATATGTTAGACACTTTGTAGTTTTTGCAAAAAATAGAATACCACATAATTTTGTTATTTTCAAATATGTTTTAGAAAATCAAATTTAATTACCACATACTGAAATATTAATAACGAATTTATTTAAAACACTACTTATATGTATCCCAATTTAAGTTAACTGGATTCAGGTTATAGTATTTATTTGTTTAATCTGGTAGAACCTCGAACTCACAGTAGATAAAAGAATATCTGTGTCACTTTTATCTTCATCCTGCTAACTTCAATCACAAAATATAAGTACTAAATAGTCCGTAAACTATTAATACTATTAATAGTAGGTAGGCTGTTAAATATAAATTGTTTAAGATTATTCACATCAAAAACGTCTCCCTATAAATACATTACCATAATCTATTAGATAGATCAGCATGTTGTTTCAGGAAGAAGATATGTGCTGCAATATCTTATTCTATATATTTTTTAAGCAAAAATGTTCCTATAAACTTGGGATATAATTAGAGTATATCCTACATAAAGCCTCTGCCGATATAAGTGTATAAGGGAACATTTTTGCTTAGAATGAAATGTAGAGTAACACACTGCATCACATGCATCTTCTTCTGAAACACCTTGTATAATGTCGTGCCTTCCAAAAAGCGCAATTAAAAATGGTGAATGCGCCAGGATTCCTAAAACTATGCCTTCCTATTAACAGATGGCGCTGAAAGATATTGCCAAGGTGTAACATTTCACTTTCCGTTCTATATGGGTATGTTTTGTGATTACAAAAACATTCAACCACCGCCACCGTGAGATCACTTCCTATTAACACGTGGAGTTGCCACAAGTCAGGTACAACTTATAATACTGCACCTGTTCAGCAAAAACGTGTCAAGTGAATCTGACAAGAAATAAAACACAAATATTAAAGAATTATACAAGCTGTTTCATAAGGAAAGAGAATTTTTTCAAATTATTCAATAGACGCATAATTTACTTTTTCACTGGTTGAGTTACAAAAATAAGCTTTATAAAGAAAAAATAAATTATACTAAGCAGTTTTGGATTATCATTTATATAGCAAACTAGGGTTGTTTTCGATCGTAGAACATATGATTACAAAAAAATTCTCTTTCCTTATGAAACAGCTTGTATAATTCTTTAATATTTGTGTTTTATTTCTTGTCAGATTCACTTGACAACATTGACAGGTTTATGCTGAACGGGTAAGCAGTATCGTAAGTGGTACCTGACTAGTGGCAACTGCACGTGTTAATAGGAAGTCATCTCACGGTGGTTGAATGTTTTCGTAATTTAATAAGTGCTTTCCTCAGGGCTGAAACCCAAGAAAATGTCGGTGTAACAAATCCCAAGGCTCAACATTTAACCACAAACAATGCTTGTTCGAAAAATGATGGAAAGCAACAGTCATTTCCATCAACATTATAGTAAACTCATGCATAAATAAAATAATACACTCGGCCATTTTCCGATAAAGAAGAGGTGTATTATTTGTCCTAATCCTGCTACCTTCACCAGTACTTAATAAATGATGTTTTCTCAACAACTTGAGCAAAAATGATTAAAAGCTATCGTAAATAATGAAATTAGACTCACATTTGCTTTAAAGGGAAATCTAGCAAAGATTGAGAAACTAGAGAACCCCCAAGAAACTAGTTTCGACTTGAAAAGCATTTTTGTATTAAAAACACTAAGAACCGGAAAACTGAACGTGAAAACCGGAAACTGCATTTCGAGTAAGAAAATGTTTAGTATTGAAATTCGTGGTCATATTGGGAGCTTGATATTGAGTAAGACCGCCTCCTGATTAGTTACTGCATTTAGAAATCGAAGCATGTTGTTACGATTTTACGAATAACTTCTATAACTGTATTTTTTAACAAAATAGTGAGCTAATTTGGTTCAGAAATTTAATTTGTATTATAAGAGATATCAAAGCAAAAGAAAAACCAAAATGTTAAGAAAACATTAGAATTTTTGAATTCTAAGATAGGCCCCAGAAGGCGCTCTAAAATTTAGGAAAAAACACTCCATTTGT
Source organism: Taphrorychus bicolor (assembly GCA_951812265.1). Lineage (NCBI taxonomy): Eukaryota > Metazoa > Arthropoda > Insecta > Coleoptera > Curculionidae > Taphrorychus > Taphrorychus bicolor. The sequence goes on from OX638301.1 coordinate 4,355,354, forward strand.
GTTTCACCCGGTATATAGTGACAAGGAGTTTTATTTCAATTGTAATAAAACCATGTGATAGTCCAAGAATTGCCCTATCACTGGCCAAAATTCACTAAAGAGGATTTCACTAAAATCGGAAAATAGGTTTAGAAATTATTAAGTAACGAAACGGCGACTTAATTTTAGTGGACGGATAATTTTGTCCAGGAGTTTATATAACTTCGTATATCTATCTCTAGGCATTTCGATTATACAGGGTGGAAAAGTTGTTGAATTTCGAAAATCATTTTAAGCGGCACGCTCGATTAGCAGTTTTCCTGTTACATTTCTAAAAAATTTAATACATGAGGGTCGTATGGCATCTAAGGCCGCCCTCGGACCCAGAGCTAGGGACTGTATTGGCTGCTCGGTTTGACAAATCAGATACGACGCCATCTTGATTTTCTTTTAATGAAAACTATTGAAAACAGACATATATTTACCTACAGTTTAATAGAGCTGAAGGAACAAATTACAATGGTATTAAATTTTTAAAAGTGTAACAGGAAAACTGCTAATCGAGTGAGCCACCTAAAATGATTTACGAAATTCAACAAGTTTACCACCCTGTATAATCGAAATGCCTAGATAGATTACGAAGTTATAAATTTCTGTAATCCTCTACGTCAGCTCTATTAGACTATACGTAAATATATGAGTGTTTCCATAAAAAAGAATCAAGATGGTGTCGTATCTGTCTAACCTAGCAGCCATAAGTTGCTAGCTCTGGATCCGAAGTCGGCCTTAGATGCCATACGACCTCGATGAATCAAATTCTATTATACTCTAGGTAAATATACGTATGTTTCCATTTAAATAAAAATCAAGATGGCGTCGTATCTCTCAAACCGAGAAGCCAATACAGTCGTTAACCCTTGATCCGAGGTCCGCCTTAGATGACATATTATGACCACCATTTATCAAATTCTATTAGACTGTAGGTAAATATACCCCAGGCGGGAAGGTGACGTCATTTTGACGTAATTTTTTGGTAAGCATTGGTCACCAAAGACGTCGTGGGATGACGTCGAAACAATGTCATAATGACGGGCGTAAGTCAGAGACCAATAACGTCATTTTGCAACGTCAAAACAACGTTACTTTATAACGACATAATGACGTTATTCGAACTAATCGAAGCAAAAAAAGCCAAAACAGTTTAAAAGCTTCCAAAAATTTGCTAAAAAAATCCCTTTTTAGACCATAATTTTTGAAATAAATATTGAACTTTAAATTATTGGAAATATTTCGGGTCAATAGTCAATACCGAGTAAAAAAATTGAAAATTCAAAAATTATTACTTGTAAAAATAACTCAGTTATGAGCCAAACTTGAACTATGAAAAATTCAATTTTGGGTCAACATTGCCTTGTAAGAATGAAACCCAATAAAAAGTCAAATGAAGACAAATATGTCACAAAGAAGCAAAAAGACATAAAAGTGCAGCGTCCTTAGAAATGGTCGGCCGATAACCCTTTTAGTAACCAAGGAATACGATCACACAGCTACACAGCGTGACATTATGACAAAAAAATGTGGAAACGTGACAAAGAATAATAACAGAAAATCGCAGAAATTCAGGACCAATAAAAAAGTAAATATTATCAAAAAAAAATATATTGTTACGATCGCAGCAACGCCGCATGGGAGGCGGGGCAACGCATGGGAGCGTGTTGGTTGGTGGAGCTTCGCGACCTATCCGCGCTGCGTCATGGCTGACACGAGTGATTTATTGCTCGTCTGGCTTAATCTAGAAGGCAGTTGTTTACAACCGTTTTTTTTTATATGAGATTATTCAAGAATTCTTATAAAGAACTTTCTAGGTTTTTCTGTAATTTTAGGATTGTATATAAAAGGCGCATAGAGCGCCCGAGTAGAATAGTCGTATTTTAGTCGAGCTATAAGTAAGCTAAAGTTACGAAGCGATATTAGAAGGCTATAAAGTGTTAAGTAATGAGTTATTCAGTAGTCGTGTGTAATTGTGGAAATAAATAAATAGTGTTTTCGTGTTAAATCGTTACACTGGAATTATTGAACCCCGAGTTCGCAACAATTGGTGTCAGAAGTGGGATTCCAGTGGGAATTTGAGGACTAATATTGCTGAACTGTAAGTGAGTGCTTCATTGCCGGACATTACGTGTTTATGCCAGTGACCAGAAGCCAGCATCAAGCGATGGAGGATCAACTTGCCGCCCTGCTGTCCCTTATGCAACAACAGAAGGAAGAGCAAGAAAGACGTTATGTAGAACAAAAAGAAGAGCAGGAAAAACGTTATAAGGAACAAAAAGAGGAGCAGGAAAAACGTTATAAAGAACAAAAAGAGGAACAAGAAAGACGTGATCAAGTACAGGAGCGACGTTATCAAGAACAGAAAGAAGAGCAGAAAAATCATTATCAAGAACAAAAGGAAGAACAGAAACGGTTTAAAGAAGAATTAGTGAACCATCTCGCAGCTAGGGAGCAACAATTGGAGGAAAGAATAATGCAGTCCGTTAACGAATCCGTTAACGGCGTGAACGAATCCATTAACGGCGTTAACGAAGGACTCGAAGCTGTCAACCAGAGGGTTCTCGAGCTAGAAAAGAAATTCCGGGAACAACTTGAGGACGACAACGTGTCTACAGAGAGTTTTAGCACATCCAACGCTAAAATTAAGCCTCCCGATTATGACGGTACTACGGCATGGGAAATTTATAAAACCCAGTTTGAGGCAGCTGCAAAAGCTAATGGTTGGTCCGAGCCCCAGAAAGCTACATCATTAGTGGTAGCACTTCGTGGGAAAGCGGCTGAGTTACTCCAATCTCTGTCGGCAGCGGATCAAAGTAATTATGCGGCTTTAGTACACACTCTGCAACTACGATTTGGAAATGAGCACAAAGAAACCGTGTTCCAGGCCCAGCTGAGGATGAGACAGCAAAAGTCAGGTGAATCCTTACAAGAATTTGAGGCGGACATAGACAGACTCATTCACCTGGCATATCCATCGGCCCCTGAATCTTTTCAAATGCAATTTGCCGCCGAAAGGTTCATTGAGGGAGTTCGCGATAGTGACATGAGATACCACTTACGTCTTGTAAGGCCCAAGGATATCAGCGAGGCACTAGTTCGGGCCCTGGAATTCGAGGCGTCACGGGTGTCATCTAGTTCTTCTGCAAGTGTAAGAGTGGCAACTTGCGGTGACAAGAAGAATACGTCTATGGCTGAATCCATGGCCAGTTTACATAAAGCGATGAAGGATATGGCAGTCAATTTGCAAGCCCTGTTAGAAAGAACTCCCCGATCAACAGGCAGTCGGGGCATAAAATGTTTTAACTGCGGTAAACTGGGTCACGTCAAGAGTAACTGCCGTAATAGGGCAAGAAGTCCGTCGCCGTTGTTTAGAAGATCGAGCGGCAAACAAGACCGCCCTAGAATTCAGGAAAGTCCAATTCCTGTTAATGTAAGGGGGCAATTGACCGAGGCCGTTAAGACCCCCAGGATCAGTCAAGTCAACCAGTCAAGTCAAGGCAATAATTTGGGTGGTAAAAGTGTTACAGAGGCCGGACGCATTAAGGAACAGAAGATCCAAATTGAACATCGACCAGGAAGGTCTCACGAAAATGCCGATGCATTGTCCAGACGGCCATGTAAAGAAGATAGTCAGCATCGTCGAAGAACTGAGCAGCGTGAGGGACTTCGTTCTGTAAGAAGAACGTCGGTGGAAATAAACGATGGCTGGACCGCACAAGCGCTTCGAGAAGAACAGTTGAATGATTCAGATATTGGACCCATTCTCTCTGCAAAGACTGACGACAAAAGACCAGAATGGCAAGAAATCGCTGGTAAAAGTCCAAACCTGAAGGCGCTATGGGCCCAGTGGCACTCTCTCAAAATAGAAAATGGACTACTGAAGAGAGCGTGGGAGAGACCGGATGGCAAGTCCGTAGTCAATCAGTTGGTTGTTCCTGGTAGCAGAAAATCAGATGTACTACAGGAAATGCACAACGGAACAAGCGGAGGCCATTTTGGGGTCAATAAAACATTGGCCAAAATTAAAGAGCGGTATTATTGGGTGAACTATCATGAAGACGTCGAATCTTGGTGCCGCAAGTGCGAAGTTTGTTGTGCCACAAAGGGACCTCGAACAAGATCACGGGGCCGAATGGTGCAGTACACTGTAGGTGCTCCATTCGAGAGGGTAGCAATTGATGTCGCGGGACCATTTCCTCAGACTGAGTCGGGCAACAAATACATCTTGGTCGCCATGGATTACTTCACTAAATGGCCTGAAGCATACGCCCTACCTAATCAAGAAGCAACGACTGTGGCAACGGTGCTAGTAAATGAAATGTTCTGCAGATTTGGGGTCCCTCTCGAACTTCATTCTGATCAGGGCCGAAATTTTGAATCGACTGTTTTCCAGAAGGTCATGGAACTTCTCGGAATTCGCAAGACCAGGACAACTCCTTTGCATCCACAGTCGGATGGGATGGTAGAGAGGTTTAATCGGACCATGGAACATTACCTGTCTAAAATGGTGGCAGATCATCAGCGTGATTGGGACCAACATCTACCTCTCATGTTGATGGCATATCGAGGCTCTACGCATGAAGCCACTGGTTATACTCCGGCGAAAGTGATGTTCGGGAGGGAAATGAGGCTTCCTGCGGATTTGATGTATGGAACACCAGAAAAAGAGTCGCTCAGCTCTGAGAATTTTGTGGAGGAGCTTAAGGAGAGGCTGAACAATGTTCATGAGCAAGTCAGGAATAAACTGCGGATATCCAGTGATCGAGCCAAAGCAAGATATGACTTACTAGCTAACTCCCGCGGCTTCCAGGATGGTGATTTGGTGTGGCTATACAATCCGAGGCGAAAGGTGGGGAAGTCGCCCAAACTTAGCCAAAATTGGGAAGGACCTTATACAATTATAAAGAAGATTAATGATGTGGTGTATAGGATCCAGCGGACCCCTAGGTCAAAGATGAAGGTCGTTCATTTGGATCGATTAGCACGATACCATGGAACTCTATCTGTTCGGGACGAACAGACTTAGGAGGAGGGCAATGTTACGATCGCAGCAACGCCGCATGGGAGGCGGGGCAACGCATGGGAGCGTGTTGGTTGGTGGAGCTTCGCGACCTATCCGCGCTGCGTCATGGCTGACACGAGTGATTTATTGCTCGTCTGGCTTAATCTAGAAGGCAGTTGTTTACAACCGTTTTTTTTTATATGAGATTATTCAAGAATTCTTATAAAGAACTTTCTAGGTTTTTCTGTAATTTTAGGATTGTATATAAAAGGCGCATAGAGCGCCCGAGTAGAATAGTCGTATTTTAGTCGAGCTATAAGTAAGCTAAAGTTACGAAGCGATATTAGAAGGCTATAAAGTGTTAAGTAATGAGTTATTCAGTAGTCGTGTGTAATTGTGGAAATAAATAAATAGTGTTTTCGTGTTAAATCGTTACACTGGAATTATTGAACCCCGAGTTCGCAACAATATGATAAACGACAAAAAGCACTATTCGAATCTCGAGAATTTAGTCCCAAAACTTGGCCGAAAAAGTTTTTAAATTTATCGAAAAATCACCAGCTCAGATTATTTAAATCTAAGTACACCTTAAAAAATAACATAAAAATGTTTGCCATTTTAATTATTTTGATATTTTCAAAGCATAAAACATGAGAATAATAATAAATGAGAACAATAAAAGTACAATAAGAAATAAATAATTTAAATACAAATCGACATAATGATCCAAAAGTTAAGAAACCTGGAATAATCAGAAACTTATAGAAAAAAGTTGCAAATAGTTAACGGCACAGACTTAAATTATTTCTAATTTAGACCAAAATCATCTAAAAATTTGCTAAAAATAGAAAAGTTACCTTTTGTTGAGTTACTTTAAGATTCCACATTAAGGTTGTCACATTTTCGGTAATTTCCGAGTTATTTGGAAAAATATGAACATTTTTCAAAACTTCAAACACAATAATCTCCTGTATTTTGTGAATTATGATAGACGAAAACTTAAAATTATAAAATGTAATAACTTTTTAATCTTTACAAAATGACATAACGCATAGTCATTATGTTTTTTTTACTAACTGAATTATCGTTACCAACTCAATTTTTTATAAATACGGACCAGGCATTTTTATTCTATATTGCAGTTGCAAAAACTAGGTATTATTATTTAAAAATACTTAATTTTGGGCCAAAATTAACCTAAAAATTACTCCCAAACTATACATATATAGGCCAAAACTACCTCGAAAAAATAAAAATTCAATAAAAAGTCCAATTTAGATCAATGCGAAAAAAAAAGATATGAAATAATAAATATTTAAACAAATCATGTTAAAGAATGATATTAGAAAAATATAAACAAAAAAAGAACACTACGAAATAAAAAAGCCTAAATTAAAAACTACGAAAAGCATCGAAAGTAAAAAATTTAGAGCAATTCGGAAATTATTGAAAAAAAAATATAGAGGCATAAATAGTGTGACTTTCGGACCAGAATTTATAATTAAAGGAAAAATTGATTTGGAACTCGTTTTAGTTCTTTTGTTTTGGGCCAATACCGTATAAAAAAATAAAAATCGGGACTAATTAATGGTAAAAAACACAGTTTTGAGCCAAAATCGTCTCAATAGAAATAATTTTATTACCTCAAAAGGATGAAAACAAGGCAAATTGCAATTTAGATCCATTAAAAAAATATAAAAGAAAGTAATTTAACGAAACGTGACAAGTAAGCACAATAGGAATTAGATTTTAATACATACATACTAAAAGAACAGTAAGAAAAGAAAAAAAAGACCAGTTAAAAACTTGTGAAAAAATGTGTAATTACAAAAAAGTTAAGGAAAGTGAAAAATTATAAAAAATAAGTCTAAAACAGGTAGTGTTTTTTAAATTTTAGGTAGCAAATTATTTCCAATTTTTGGCCAACATTGTTTCAAATTTCGGAAACTTTTCTAATAAAATTTTTCTCAAACTCGCATAAAAAACTTAAAAATTTAAGAATCATTTTGTGTTTAATTTTCACATTTTTATTTACTGCATAAAAGTCAATAAAAAATGTTAAGTGTATTTTTATATATTTACAATTTTTTTACATTTTTTGGTTATATCTTTTTTTTCACTTTTTTGCATTTTTTTACACTTAATTTAAACTTTCTTTTTTACAATAAAAAATATGACGTCACTATGAGTCGTCATTATCCCGTCGAAAAATCGATGTTATTTATTTGTCATTTTTTCGTCAGGTGACGTCGAATAACGAATAATCACCAAAAGTTGACCTTATAATGACGTCACGATCCCGCCTGGGACGTATGTTTCCATTTAAATAAAAATCAAGATGGCGTTGTATCTCTCAAACCGAGAAGACAATACAGTCGCTAACCGAGGGTCCGAGATCGGCCTTATAAGCCATTCACTTAATATTGGCGTCAAGTAGGAGTTGGAAAATTGACGTTGACATTTTTATCGACAAGTGCTAAAAGGAGATGGGTATAAAAAAATGAAGGTTTCAAAGGTAACTAGATGACAAAAATAACTGAATGGGTAATAGATGCCATGCGACCCCCATGTATCAAATTTTTAAGAAGTGTAACAGGAAAACCGCTAATCCAGTGAACCACTAAATAGTTATTTATGTATTAAGAGCGAAAAGTACAACTTTTTTGCTCGGAGAGTGAAGTTTGCAATCACTCGAGAGCAAAAAAGTTACTTTTTGCTCGTAATGCATACAACGTTTTTTCTGCAAACGATCAATTTCAAATAATGTGAATCACAACTGTGCATAGCTGAAGTCACAATCTGAAAATTTAAATCAAACTGACAATGACGTTTTAAATAATTGGTTGAGTGGTGGTAGTTGCTGTTGACAGCAAGGGATAAAATCTTTTTCGCTTGCTGTCCTGGGCAACGCGCGGAAAAGTAAACTCACATTCTGATCCTCAAAAATGGTTAGGTTTTCGTTTGTCTAATGAAAGCGTAAAATGCGTCATTATTTGACGTTTGTAGAAAAAATTATTTTCGAAATTAATTCGGTAAAAGTTTACCACCCTGTATAATCGAAATGCCTAGAGATAGATTACGAAGTTATATATTTCTGTAATCCTCTACGTCAGCTCTATTAGACTATACGTAAATATACACGCGTTTCCATTAAAAAAAAAATCAAGATGGCGTCGTATCTGTCTAACCTAGCAGCCAATACAATCGCTAGCCGGATGGATCAAAAGACAGCCTTGGATGCCATACGCCCCCCATAAACCAGATTTTTAAGTGATTGTAAACGTACGAAATGTAACAGAAAGCTACTAATCGAGTGAGCGACTTAAAATCAAAGTTTGTCTTATGAAAACCCAGGCTAAGCAAAACTTGAAACTGAAAGTCTTGCTGACTGCTAAGACACTTTGTAAAAAATTGAATGCTAACCAGAAAAAAAATAGAATGCTGCAACATAAAACACCTACGTGAAAAATGAAGGTGACTTGCAAAATAAATCTAATTTATTTTCATAACTGAATTATTAAAATCAATGGGGTAAAGAGATATATTACAGAAATCAATTACTTTTAGTCGTCAACATACAGCTGCAAGACATGAAGCAGCAAAGCCTCGTTGTCCGCTGATAACTGATCAGAGGATCTGGACACAATCAAAAACTAAATCCCGAAGATGAAAAAATTTCACAGAACAGAAACGTTGACAAATGTCATAATAGCTGCATCAATAAAAAATTAATCAGAAACTTGTAACGTCGTTTCTACGTAAATCTGCTTCATAATTAATTTTTTGAAAACTGTTATTTATTTGCAGGTGAAAGCAGCGTCCTCTATTTATACACACAAAACGTCTTTCAATGGACCCCATTAGAGTACAGCTACTTCCTAACTGTTAATTCGTTAGTGGCTTTAGGCGGCCACCTCTTTGGGGTTCCCCTTTTCACTAGAGTCCTACATTTTAGTGATTCGGTGATACTGCTGATTACCATAATCAATAAAATTGTTACAAATATATTTTTTGGTTTGGCCAAGAGTCCGCAGTTATTTTATGCAGGTAAGAAAGTTGAAAACAGTTTTTATAGTTATTTGTATATTAAGAGCGCAAAGTTATATTTTGTTGCTCGAAGAGAAACGTTAATAGCTATTTGTATATTAAGAGCGCAAAGTGATATACAGTGTGTCCAAGATAAGAATGCATTGCGTGGGCATCTCCAAAACGGTAAGAGATACGAAGGCGGTTAAATTAAAAGAAAGTTGCACAATGGGGAGACCTTTTACATGGTGTTTGCAAAAATGAGTTGTTTGTTTTAGTTTTTTAGATATCTCAAAAACAGTCGTTTTATGGATTTTGGTTTTTATTTATTGTTTGAGTTAATTCAAACCAATCGAAAACGAAAAACACTCTCATTGCACCTTTTTAAGCTCTACAGGATGAAGTTTGTTACTTTTTATTCCAAAGTTTCGTTATCGATGAACCATCATCAACTTTACTTTTTCTTATGGACCGAAAAAAAGTAGAGAAAGCAAAAGATAGCCCTTTTTATACCCAATTCAACATGTGATGTACTTGTGTCGGAAAAGCAATTCGTAATAAAATATCTAAATTTTTTATTAGTAGGAAATGAATAAAAATAACAACAAATAGAAAAAACAAAAAGGACGCAAAATTTACAACAAATGTTCAAATAGGCAACCATTATTGTCTAAACACAGGTAAAATCTTCTTACCGTTGATTCTAATACTCGGGATAATAGTTCTGGAGTGATAGTATTAAATGCTGCCGTAACTGCTCTCAAAAGTTAATCTTCTGTATCAAAATGGTGAACGTATACTTGGTTTTTTATGTAACCCCAAAGAAAAAAGTCTAGTGGGGTTAAGTCTGGTGATGGCGCTGGCCAGGAAACCTCACCATAAGTACCGATTGTTTTTCCTGGAAACTGTTCCGAAAGGTACCCTCGAACTGGTCTAGCATTGTGTGCAGGTGCACCCCGTCTTATTGAAATCAACAGTCTTGTACATTCTGTAGATTATCTAGACTTTTCTAGACTTTTCTTCCAATTCATTTCTCAATAAATAAAGGTAGCGTTCTGAGGTTAAGGAGTTGTGGCAAATAAAAGGTCTCAATATTCTAGTGCCCAGAATTCCACACCACATGCTGAAGCCAAATCGGTGTTGGTGCTTGGATGATTTTTTTACCCGGGGGTTGCTTTGTGCCCAATAATGAGTATTGCGTCTATTAAAAATTCCGTTGTTTGTTACCTTGCTTTCATCCGACCAAATAACTTTGAATGGAAAATCATTATCAATGTAACACTGCCTGGTATACTATTCACAGAACGTCCTCCTTCTAATTTCATCTCAAGGTCGCAGTCCTTGGAAAATTCTAAATTTATAGGGGTGAAAGTTATTTTTCTTTAAAATAAATTGGGTTGTAGATCTGGCTACTCCTGTTTGACTTTCAATTTCCCTTGTTGATACATCAGGTTTTTCAATGACTGATTGTATAACTTGATACTCTTTTTCTTCATTAGAAGTTTTTTTCCTGGTTTTAATAGGTTGCTTAAATGACCCATACTCCTTCAGGTTGAAAGCTACACGTCTGAAGATGGACCTATTGGGCTGTCTTATTTCAGGATATTTGCCGATGTACATACTTTCAGCAGCCACACAATTGTTTTGGGATAAAATGTAACATGACAACATATCAAATTTTTCTACCCCTGTGAAACTATTCCCCGGCATAATTTTAATGGATAACTGAAATAATTTTCGCTACTTCTAATGAAACATTTATTGACAGCTGTTACAACTGACAATTATAATGTTATTCATCGCCTGCTATTGAAAAATGTAGATAATTTAATAAAAATTGCTTTTTTGGCACAATAACTGATATAAATCATGTCATGTAACACATCGTTGAATTGAGTATAAAAAGCAATATCTAATACAGTATGTACTTTTTTTCTAAGTCCATATGAAAAAGTTAAGTTGATGATGGTCTCTCGGCAACAAAACGTTGTAACAAAAATTAGTAAACGTCATCTTGTAGAGCTTAAAAAGGTGCAATGAGAAAGTGTTGTTTGTTTTTGGATACTGTTTGAAATAACTTAAAAAAAAATAAAAGCAAAAATCCATACAATTACTGTTTTTGAGATATCTAAAAAACTAAAACATACAATTCATTTTTGCAAACACCATGTAAAAGGTCTCCCCATTGCGCAACTTTCTTCTAATTTAACCGCCTTCGTATTCTCTTACCATTGCAGACATCCCCATGCAGTGCATCCTTATCTTGGACACACTGTATTGCTGCTCTGAGTGAGAAGTTTGGCTATCTCACGAGAGCGGCACTGTCACTTTGCACTCGAATTATTTTTTCACAAGTTTAAAACGATGTTTTATGTAAATGTTTGGTAAAAACTAACAATTATTGATAACCTCAAATTTTTTGGTCAAGAACGATCTTAAAGTCACGCGCTGGCCTCATCTGTCAAATACCCCTCGACTCATACTTTTGTGTCGAAAGTGGCAGAATTACTAATTGTTTCTTTATTATGGTTTCCATGGTAACTAAGCGAGTGCCATGGTAACTAACGACCTTTTTACTTTGTCGCTCGGCGAGCGGGAAAGAACGCTTGCACCTCGAAAAAGCGCAACTTTGCACTTTCTTTTGGAAGCACAAATTTGTATTTCGCTTTGGTTGTAGAAAAAGGATAGTTACCCAAGAGCGACAAAAACACTTTGCGCTGGAATTACACCTATAATTTTTTCTACAAATCATGCCAATAAAATACATTCAGTAATAATTTTAATTGACAATATCAAATACTTGAAAAGTTAAACAAGCAGAGAAACTCAACAAATATATAGGGTGTCCAGTTTAAAATGATGTACAAGGGGATATTAGAAACGGTTGGAGATACAAGGTCGCTTAAATGGAAGAAAAGTTGCGTTATGGTCTGCTTAAAAATAATCCGAGTCAATGATATTTTAGATCGATATCGTTCCGATAATACAGGGTGAAAACCAGAAAAAGTGCATTTTCGAAAAACCTTAATAGTTTACTTATTACAAGAGCTACGCTCTTGAAAATTTCAGATGAAGGGTAAGAGGGTATGGTGGTTCCAAAAATTCGGTCAAAACTCATCTAGACCTACTATGTTGTGCGCGGTCGTTGTCAAGTTTCGTATTTCTTATGGACGCCATATTGAACTTTTGCACTTTTACAATCCCCGTAAAAAATGCTCTTCAACCATGTATAACGACTGTACGTTCGGCCAAGAAAAATACTTAAAAATTACAAAATTCAGATTTCATCGTAGGATATTCCTATTAAATTTTTGGCATAGTGTGCTTAGATTTGTCATTTGTTATTATCCAACTGTCAGAGCATAGTCTTTATTGACAGTATTAAGAGTCTGCAGCTAAAAAAATTGCGAATTTTAAAATGAATAACGTTTCAAATAGTGAGAAATATGAGATGTTTGCAGTGTTTTATTCTGTCTCGCAGAAATAATGCGAATGCCGAAGAAATGTATTTTAATAAATACCCAGAAAGGCCACAAGCTGACAGACCACCAGACGAAGATAAAGAAAGTTCGGTTTTGCTAAGCGTAGTCGAAACATCTCATACCTCTTTGCGTCAAATTGAAGATACAACAGGCGTTGCTCGGTCAACGGCGAATACCATTTTAAAGCGTCATAAATATCATCCCTATCGTGAGCAGCCCACCCAGGGGCTCCAGAATGGTGATCATATTAGAAGAATGGAATTTTTGTCAATGGTTTATTCAAAAAACTAAAAATACCTAATTTTACCTTGAAAGTCCTCTGGTCTGACGAGAGCCGATTTACCAACTGTGGACTATTTAATCGGAAGAATACTGTTTACTGGTCCTATGCAAATCCACGGCAATTAGTTGGGAATTTAATGTCTGGCTAGGAGTTGTGGACACACATCTGATTGGGCCGTACTTTTTTAATGAGAACTTAAGCTCCGAGAGATATTTGAACATTCTGCAAAGTTCTTAACGTAAGAGAAGAAATAATGAGACTTCCACTAGCCACCATACAGAACCTGTTTTTTCAGCAGGACGGTGCTCCATATCATAATGAGCGGATTATTGCAAACTATCTGAATGCTGAATTTGACGACAAGTGAACAGGCAACCTGGGACAAATTGCATGGCTTGCAAGGTCCCCTGATTTAACACCGCTCGGTTTTTTTGTATGGGGTCATATGAAGAATCAAGTATATCGTAGGGCTAAGGAAACCGTGGAAGAACTTAGGCTAGCTGTTAACAGAAGCAGTTAACGAACTTACTCCGCAAATAGTAAGAAACTCTTGCGAAGCGATCCTGGGACAGGCTATGTTGTGCGCGCGAGTGAACGGTGGTTTATTTGAACACTTAATTTAAATCTAAAACAGGTAATTTCGTTTCTTTGTTTTAATTATTCGTCGTATGAACAAAAGGTGTTTAGTTCTGGTTTGTAGAGTTTTTGAATAATTTTACTAATAAACTTGGCAAAATAACAAGCTTAATAAATATATACATAACCGCTCCTATTTAAAGTGAAGTTGCGGTTCATTTACAGTAAGTACATTTTAATAGGAATATTCAAGCCTCCTACGATGAAATCTTAATTTTGTTAATTTTACGATTGTTTCTTGGCCGAACATAAAGATGTTATACATGGTTGAAGAGCATTTTTTGCGGGGATTTTAAAAGTGCAAAAATTCAATATGGCTTCCATAAGCAAAACGAAATTTGACAACGGCCGCGCACAACATAGTAGGTCTTGACGAAATGCACTTTTTTGGTTTTCACCCTGTATTATCGGACCGATATCGATTTAAAATATCATTGACTCGGATTGTTTTTAAGCAGACCAATACTCAACTTTTCTTCCATTTAAGCGACCTTGTATCTCCAACGGTTTCCAATATCCCCATATACATAATTTTAAACTGGACACCCTGTATACCATCCATTACGTTCGTATTAACGTAGGTGCGAATGCGCAAAAACGACTTTGTTGCTCGCCACGCGACAAAATAACACCACACTAATTATTCTGCAAAGCACCTTTTTGTACTTTCATTCATTGGGAAACGCAAATGCTGTTTTACGCTTGATTTTAGAAAAACTTTTCATCATTCTTCTTCTTATGGCGCTCTCTCCTTTCGAAGGTTGGCGATCCACATAGCTAACATTGTTTTGGATACAGCAACTCGAAAGATTTCAATGGAAAGGCACCCAAACCATCTTCTAAGACCTTTCAGCTAGAAGTTCTGACGTCTACTAATAGATCTTTTGATACCTTGAATCTTTCCTTCGATTATTAGCTTCAACATTTCATACTTGTTGCCTCTCAGAATGTCGCCTATTATGTAGTTTTTCTTTCTTTGATGAGGGCCATTAGGCCTTTCGGCTTCTTCATTCGTTTAAGTACTTCTTCGTTCGTAATTCGTTGGACCCATGATATGCGAAGCATATGGCGATATAAGTACATTTCAAACGCCTCCATTTTGTTTTCAGCTGTAGGGTCCAGGGTCAAGCATTCACATCCATACAGCAACACACTGAAGACATATCATCTAATCATGCGAACCCTGAGCTACAAACTCAGATTAGGACTAGTAAAAGATAGATATTTAAAACACGAGACTTCTTCGATCTGATTGCCGTTAATCAAAACTGTTTCAGCAGTGTGTATGTCCAATCCGTATTGCTCACTATATTCAGTTATTCTATTCAGCATATTTTGCAGTCTGATTGTCGCCTACGGTCTCGTCTGCGTATCTGATATTGGTGATACATACTCTATTTATTTTGATACCTCTCAAGTCTTCCGCTAAAGCTTCTTTGAAAATTGCTTCCGAATAGATATTGAACAGGAGTGGTGACAAAATACAGCCCTGTCGTACGCCCCTTCGGATTGACATAGTATCAAATGTTCTTCCCTCTATTCTTATTTCGGCGATCTGGTTCCAGTAAAGATTTACCTTCAATGTAATATCTCTTTTGTCAATCCCGGTTACGGATAATATTTCTACCACCTTTTGATGCTTGACGCGGTCGAATGCCTTTCGATAGTCAATAAAGCAAGCGTAGCCATCTATTTCCATTCTGTCCTTTTTCACTTTTTCACACGTAGCCATCTATTTCCATTTTCACCTTGTCCGCTCCTCACTCCCCGCCCGTCATCAAAAAGGGCCTCCACGTAGCTCCACCATCTTTTTAGTTTCTCCTCGATGCCAGTTATGATTTTATTATTTGTATCTTTGAGAATTCCTTTCGTTTGGCGAGCTCCATTCAAGTTTGGCGTATTCTTCTTACCTCAGCTACCTCCCTAACTTTCTTATGCACATTAAACGAGTCATGTTTCTGATGTAGTTCTTCGATCTCTGTACATTTCTCGGTCAGCTATTTTTCCTTTGCCTCTCTGCATTTCTTCCTTACAACTTTATTGAGTTCTTTATATTTCAACGGTGTGGATTTGGCCATCCTTCTCTGTGTCATAAGTTCTAAAATTTCATCCGTCATCCATTCCTTCTTCTTAATGTTTTCCTCAAAACCGATCTCCTGTTCTTGAATCTTTATTATTGAGTTTTTCATTTGCCCCCATGTGGTCTCTGTGACCAGTTGCATTCTTGAGTTATATCTCCTTTAGTTCTTTTTCCAGTTTCTTCCTTATTTCTTCATGAGTCTCCGGGTCGTTCAGTTTTTTTTATATCTACTTGTTTATTTGTGGTTTCGCGTTTCACTTTCTTGAAGCGCTTAATTCTGGAATCCATGACTCCCGGCTTATGGTCGCTGTTAACATCTATTCCAGGATAAGTTTTTACCGATTTTACATACTTTCTTAGCTCGAGACACATCAAATATAATCTATTTGATTACGTACTATTCTGCCTTGATGGTCTGCAGGCGAGACCCATGTATTCAATCGTCTAGGATGTTGTTTGAAAAAGGTGTTGGATATAAAGATATTATTTTTATTGCAGAACTGTACAAGCCTATCACCACTACAGTTTGTCTCGCCAAGACCATATGCTGCAACAAACTCGCCTTCTGCGCCTGTTCCAATTTTGGCATTCGCCGTTAGTTTTTGTTTTGCCCGCTCCAGGCAATCTGACCTCACTGAGACCCAGGATATCTATGTTGAGTCTATTCATCTCTCTTTCAACGTTTGCAAATTTCCCTGCCATGATAAGCTGCGTATGTTCCATGTTGCAATGCGTTGTAAAATTTAATATTGTCATAATGTCATGACTCTTAGCACCCTCTCCCCATTTAAGGGGTGCCCCCGACTGAGGGCCCTTTGTCTATTTTTGTTAACCATGAAGATAATTTGGAAGTAAATAGTGCAATAAGAGTTCCGTTTCTTTTTTGTACCGCAGTGTGGAGAGCATTCTGTTACTATAACTCCGCTCTCCATTTTCATTGTCTGCCACTACGAAATCATTCTTCTCGTGCCAAGACTCCGATTTTGGTGAAACTGCTGCCTTTCACCAGTTTGGTGTTGGATTTTGGTCCGCCCCGACTATTTGACTTCGTCGGTACCACCCATATGTGGGAGGCATTCCCCTATCCGCCACCTGGGGAGGCGCCCGATGGATGATCCAACTAACCTCACACTCAACTTTTCATTACGTCCCGAATTTTTGATGAAATAATAAATGTGAAATAGAACTCAATGCTTTAGAAGAAATCATTAAATAAGTAATTTCCTACCAAAATTACTAAGTTTATAATGCCAACTTCAAACATAAAATGTTGTAGGTGTGGCTATTGGAGCTGTAAGCAGGGTTTACAAAACTGTGAAGAAGTCCCTGGCCACTAAAATAGTGTCAAAAAACAATATTGGAAAGGCCCAGTCCCTACTGGGAATTTGTGACGTTTTAGCCCCAGCTGCATTTGTGCCAATTTACAACAAAATAATATATCTCAAAAGTATAAAAACCTTCCCTTCTTCGTTTTTCTTTTTCAGCATTCTTCTTTACAGTGTATGTTGCGGTTTTGTCCTGTAAGTACATAGTTTTTTTTGTATGAAAATAGTATAATATGAAACGTTTTAGAGCAATGTACATAAAGCTACGCAAAAATAATAACAAAGTAGCACCACATGAAGAAGAGAACGGAACAATGCCAAATAACACTCTGAACGAAACAATTCCTTTATGACCAAGGCCTCAAGTTTGGACATTAATCTGTGATATTTGCTAAATATTTATTTACAATAATAACTATACACAGTAATGCACTAAAATGTTTTCTTACCTTAATAAAAATTATTGTGGACATAACTAAAACTTGAAATCATTGGTAGGCCTACTTGCCCTAACCTTTTTCTGTTCCAGCTTAATGCTAATATCTACATCATCTTTGATTAACAATCTCACTAATTTATCATTGCTGTACACTGCAGGGAGCTGGATGTCATTCTGTATAGACCACATAATGATCTCCTTACACTGCCTAAAGTCCCCCGTTTGAACTAAAAATTTCAGATTCACACCACATACCAGACATTTTAGATTGTATCAGCACTTACTAAAGTAATCTATAAGGGCTAAAATCACTTGCGAGACATCAGAATCCATTTTTAGCTTCAGCAAAACCTCAATTAACGTGTACACCACCTCAGTGTTATGACGTTTGAGTGAAGCTTTCACCACAAAAGGAATTTTGTTTAGTATTACCTCACACAAACCTTCATACTTTTCCAATAAATGTAAGGCAGTTTGTTGGTCTAGAAGGCAAATATTATCTATATAAAAAAATATCTAGTCTAAACTATAAAGTGAAGATCACGCATACACAGTGCAGCTAAAAAATTGCGTAGTATTTTAAACTCTCCGTCTAAAACGCCATGCAGTTTCAAAAAGTGGCGTTTGCAGTACAAATGTTCCAGCAGTTTTATGTTGCATGAAACTTAATTTACTTCATACTGTATCATTTAGGACACTTTTACGTACTTGATTTTAATCCGGTAAATAGCTTTTTACTTCATACCGTATCATTTAGGACACTTTTACGTACTTGATTTTAGTCCGGTAAATAGCTTTTTACAGGACTGGATATCGTAAAGAAATTTTACAGTATTGAGTACCAGTACATCCTGTGCCGGTTTTCAATAAATCCATTACCGGTATCAGTAATGAAAAGGTAACGGTAATCAGTAATGAAACTATACCGGATTTCTCAAAAATATATTCGCCGCGCATAAAATTAATTTTTTCCTCTATTTAATAAGTATGAAGTAAAATGTTGTATAAACCATTCACTTATTATTGCCGTCAAGTGGGCATTGGAAATCTGACTTTGACACTTTTATAGTATCTTAACATGCGCCAAAAAGAGATAGGTATAAAAAAAATGAAGGTTTCAAAGGTAACGAGATGCCAAAAATAAGTGAATGATGTATACATCATACGTCCGGTAACGTGTTCAAAGATGTTACGCCTTTGTACTTTATACTAAAAAGGCACATTTGAGAATATGAGAGTACACAAGTACAATTGTGTACTCTCTTGTGAGTGGAGCACGACGAGCAATCGGAGCAAGTGTTACTGCCGAAGTGCAAAAAAATAACTTTTACATATAAACCATTCACTTATTATTAATATCAAAAGGCGTCGTTGGAAATCTTGACTTTGACATTTTTATCTTATCTTCTCAATATGTGCTGAAACGAGATAGGTATAAAAAAAAATAAGATTCAAAAGTAATGAGATGTCAAAAGTAAGAGAATTAGTTATAGTAGGAGACATAAGATAACAAAGAAAAAATGAAAATAGGTGAAAATGCCAAAATTCACATATTTACTGTAGCGAAAAGCCACAGAGACACCAAGTTTTCAAAAAAATTGGTTAGTAAAAAAAGTTACTAAAAAAGTAGTGTAATAGACTGAATTTCCAACAAGAGTAAAATACGTCTTTAGACAAGTTATTCGGGTAACATAATGTTTCTGTAGTCTTTATAAATCCATTGCTAAGCCTACAGAACACAGAAATTACATTGAAACTAACACTAACTTAATCATAAACTTAAATAATTGTCCGAAAAAACTGCATTGAAGTTTTCAAGATTACAGACACATCGAGGTTCAAACTCGATCTTGACAGGGATTTTGAAGGCTACAGAGACACGAAGTTTTCAAAAATATTAAAACTTGTTCAAAGTAGTGTAATCGAATGAATTTCCAACAATAAGAGGAAAAAATGTCTCTAGCCTCTCTAAATCCATTGTTAAGCCTACAGAACACAAAAATTCCATTGAAACTAACACAAACTTAATTGCAATCTTAAATAGGTACTTGTCCGAAAAAACTGCATTGAAATTTTAAAGACTACAGAGACATCGAGGTTCGAACTGTTCCTTGACAGGGATTTTGAAGGCTACAGAGACACAAAGTTTTCAAAAATATTAAAACTTGTTCAAAGTAGTGTAATCGACTGAATTTCTAACAAGAGTAAAAGACCTCTCTAAGCAAGTTATTCGAGTAATATAATGTCTATGTAGTCTTTCTAAAGCCATTGCTACACCTACAGAACAGTGAAATCCCATTAAATCTAACACAAACTTAATCACGATCTTAAATAATTGTCAAAAAAAACTGCATTGATGTTTTAAAGACTACAGAGACATTGAGGTTCAAATTGTTCCTTGACAGGGATTTTGAAGGTTACAGAGACACCGATTTTTCAAAAAAATTAAAACATGTTCCAAGTTGTATAAACGACTGAATTTCCAACAAGAGTAAAAAACGTCTTTAGGCAAGTTATTCTGGCCTTTTTATAATTTCTCTGTAATCTTTCTAAATCCATTGCTAGGCCTACAGAACAATAAAGTTCCATTTAAACTAAGACAAGTTTAATCGGAAGATTAAATACTTGTCCGAAAAAAACTACATTGAAGTTTTTAAGACTACAGAGACATCGAGGTTCGAACTGTTAGTCTACACAACACAAAAATTCCATTGAAATTAACACAAACTTAATCGCAATCTTAAATAATTGTCCGCAGAAACTGCATTGAAGTTTTAAAGACTACAGAAACACCGAGGTCCAAACTGTTTCTTGACAGGGATTTTGAAGCCTACAGAGACACCGAATTAAAAAAAAATAAAACTTGTTCAAAAACTGCATTGAAGTTTTAAAGACTACAGAGGCATCGAGGTTCGAATTGTTTCTTGACAGAAATTTTGAAGACTACACAGACACCGGGTTTAAAAAAAAATTAAAACTTGTTCAAAGTAGTGTAATCGACTGAATTTCCAACAACAAGAGTAAAAAAAGTCTCTAGGCAAGTTATTTGGGCTATATAATTTCTCTGTAGTCTTTCTAAACCCATAGCTAAGACTACAAAACAGAAATTCCATTGAAACTAACACAAACTTAATCACAATCCTAAATAATTTGTCTGAAAAAACTGCATTGAAGTTTTAAAGACTACATAGACATCGAGGTTCAAACTGTTTCTTGACAAAAATGTTGAAGGCTACAGAGACCGTTTTAATATCAAAAATATTAAAACTTGTTCAATGTAGTGCAATCGGCTGAATTTTCAACAAGAGTAAAAGACGTCTCTAAGCCAATTATTCGGGTAATATAATGTTAATGTAGTCTTTTTAAATCCATTGCTACGCCTACAGAACAGTGAAACCCCATTGCAACTAACGCAAACTTAATCACAATCTTAAATAATTGTCCGACAAAACTGCATTGAAATTTTAAAGACTACAGAGACACCCAGATCTAAATCGATCGCTACGCCTATAGAACAGTGAAATCCCATTGAAACTAACGCAAACTTAATCACGATCTTAAGTAATTGTCCGAAACGAATGCATTGAAATTTTAAAGACTACAGCGACATCGAGGTTCAAACTGTTTCTTGACAGGAATTTTGAAGGCTACAGAGACACCGAGTTTTCAAAAAAGTGTCCATCGGCTCTCACTGTCCACTTTGCTGCCCGCAGGAAAACAACGGGGCTCTGCATAACGGATTAAACCTAAACTAACCTAACCAAAGGTAAAAATGTAACTGAACTCACCTGAACTAACGTAATCAAAGGGCTCAATGAAATATCACATGAAAAAGCAGAATGGCCCCAATATAAAAACACTTGGCAAGGGCGAATTGACTTTAGGAAGATATATTACGCCTATGTATAAACCATTCACTTATTATTGACATAAAAAAAGGCGTTGGAAATTTGACTTTAACATTTTTATCGCATCTTCTCTACATGTGCTGAAAGGAGGTATAAAAAAATGAAAATTTCAAAGATAGAAAGAGGAAATGTAAAAATTAAGTGAATTACTTATGCTTTGAACTCGAAAATGCACATAGGAGTCTACACAAGTGCAATTGAACAAAAAGTAGTACACTCAACAAACTTGGAATGGAGCAAGATTCAACAGCACGACGAACAATCGGAGCAAGTGTCACTGTCAGAGTTTGAGGTAATAATTATCATAACCAACAAGGAAAAAATGAAAATTGTTGAAAATGTCAAACTTCACATATTGACAATATGGCGAACGCGCCAAGCTAAAGTACATTGTAACAATAAAAAGTACAATTTAGCCGCCAATATGGGTACACTTTCTTGCCTCCTTATAACAACCCTGAACGTGTTACAGTAGTCGTTTCGAAATTCCAGACTCGGGTATCGCCTCGTCCAGAAACATCTTACTCCTACAGTAAAACTATATTTACCGGACTTATAACATAAATAACTAAAACAGCCACGTGTGAATAAGAATTTTTAAAAGTTGCGGTGCTGTAATAATATATTACGTAATAAGGGTGGTAAGAAGCTTATTACGCACGAATGGAAAGTTTGGGCATGACGCCGCGTAGCGGTTAATGCGTATTTCCATGAGTACGTAAATGCTTTACAAACCGCATTTCGTACTACATTTTATCTACAAGGCTATAGGAAATATTAAAAAATATTTCTAATTTTATTTCAAAATTGTGTAAAAAATTGCAATAAAAAACAGTTCTTTTTCAAGTTCAATTTTGGGTCAAAATTATCCCAAAAGAATGAAAATACAATAAGATAAAAAGTCCAATTTAGATCAATAAAAAAATTAAAGAATAAAAAGTTGAATGAAACATGACCAAGAATAATAAATAGGTGAAAAATAAAAAAAACAATGAGAAAAAAACTGGAAAACAATGAGAAGGCGGAAGTAGTTACAGTAGAAGAGGAACACAAAGAATCCGAAAAACTATTGCATCAAACAGCTTTGTATAATTCCTTAATTAAGTTGTTTAAAGTCCACATTTTTCACATTTTTTGATTCATCTAATCTTTAACCTAAATTCTCTTCTTTTTATCCACCAAACCCCAAAGTGCTTTATTTTTCTTTTTTATAAAATATTTCATAAGCACATTGCAGGTAAAGTAATTTTGCATGCAATCTTAGCTTAAGTCTAAACTTTGTTACACTAGTTCTTAAAAACACTCAAATAAAAAAGGTTAGAACACCTACCTGAGAACCATTCACTAAGGATACAAGCCTGCCATAAACATCCTAATGTAAAGTAATCCTTATGGTCTTTAACAAGCATTTCTGAAAAGTGTATCAGAGCAACAAGGATTGCTTCACTATGGGTTGCAACACTGCTTAATATTAAGTTCTTTAATATGTTTCTAAAGAAGAAATTAAAAACCTTAATGCAATTAATAACTGCATTAACCAGCTTGTATTTACTTACTTAATTGTACGCCTCAAATAAATATTCTCTTTGTAAACCTTTTTGAAGATCCCCAAAGACTTAATAATGTCGCCTTTTACCCAAACTGCTTCTGCAATATAGTGCTCAAAGTTTGAGTTTTCATTCAGAAGCTCTGGCCTGATTTTTTCACACAGCTGGGATATACCTATGATAGTCTCCTTATCACCTTGACTTGAACACACAGATAAAGAGTGGATGAGTACCATCAATGAAGGCAGTTTCTCAAACTGGGTGCATTGTTTGGTAAGCTCTACCAAAGCATTAGAATCGTCATAATCGATTGCTTGCTGAAACAAATCATTTATGGCCTCTATATTCATGTGCTGTATTGAGAAGCTTTGGTTCTTGACTACACTGATTTCAGAGAAGCTATTGGTTGCTTTGTTTTTTGCTAAGGCTTTGCGCTTTTCCCACTTGCTGCTTTTCAGTTCTACAAGCCTAGTGGTGAACTGGTCCAATGCAGTACTGTCTTCGTCTTTAGCAGGTTGGTGTATAAATAAAGGGCATAAGTAAAATTGCAGTTTTTTGGGCATTAAAAGGGTCATGGTGCATCTAGAGATGTTCCTAGTCGCGGGGAGGGTCATGGTCAAGGCCAGAGTTTAGGCAGGCACTAGTTTGCGTACCTTGTAAAAAAAATTTAGCTTTATATATACAAATTAAGTCATTAATTATTATGGAGAAAAAAATAAATAAACAAGTTTGAGTTTGAACAGCTGATTTCGCTTTGACAAGGGTCCGCCATGCGCTTTGCTACTTTATGGACTCGGGAGTACCACACATGGCAGTATGCGCATCGGGCATACTTCATTCATAAAATCGACGTAGTTTTCATTCATAACTACTGGCCAATCAGGACAGGGGACAGGATGTAAACAATATCAGCTGATCGCTCAATCGCTCATCCAATTTATTTTATTCCATTGATAGTTATTTTAAAATACTTCTGCTTTTAAATAATTATTTATTAAAAAGCATTTTTTTTAAAGTGGATATTATTGAATATGTATTTCAAAAAGTTATAATAAGTTAAATAGTTAATAGTTCTATGATGTGCATGGTAACAGAGAAATAAAAATTCGTGTGAATCTGTCCACCCGCTCCCAGCCACCGCCAGCAACTTTTCCGTCGATCATGCCCGAAGGTCCAGTGGCGTCCGCAGATATGTTTCTCTCTTTATACATTTATTTAAATATTATTAAATGCTAATATCAATAATTTTCAGTTAATAGTCAGTAACTTTATTTTTTTTTGTAAAAATTGTTGAATATAATAGTTTTGTAGAAAATATAAAGTCATAAATAGTTGTTTTAATCGTTATAAATGCATTTAATTGCAGCAAATGTTACAAGCATACTCTCAGCACGGCATAATCTAAGTTTGCTGGGTTCAAAGGTCGTGTGTCAAAACGGCACCTTATGGGGATGATAGTTGGACCCATTCCACACCATATGTATGGGGTGAGAACGACTTACATGCCGTCAGAGGGGCGGTATAGAGCCAGCAACTTTTACGTACTCTCGGCACGGCATATTCTAAGTTTGCTGGGTTCAAAGGTCGTGTGTCAAAACGGCACGTTATGGGGATGATAGTTGAGCCCATTCCACACCATATGCATGGGGTCAGAACAACTTACATGCCGTCAGAGGGGCGGTATAGAGCCAGCAACTTTTACATACCCTCGACCCGGCATAATCTAAATTTGCTGGGTTCAAAGGTCGTGTGTCAAAACGGCACCTTATAGGGATGATAGTTGGACCCAGTCCACACCATATGTTGCGACGCCCTTTCTCAGGTCCGCTGATACTTAATTAATTCGTTGAGTCTCGGGCGCCACCCTTTGATATTTATAAAGCGACAAAGGGACCGCTATTGCCTACAAGGTAGCTTTTAAACAGAGGAGAAATATTCCAGGGATTTTAGATTAAAACACCAGGAGTAAGGAACAATAATAGGGTGTCTATTAAACTACGGTACAACAACATCCAAACACCTACTAGTACTACGACTGTTAGTGACTCTCTATAACTACATACGAACACATTCTAAAACTATGCAATTAATAACAGCGAGAGGGGGGGGAGCAACAGTTAGTTACTTAGTAGACGAAATTCTGATGAACCAGGGAAAACGAGAGGTTTCGGTAATAAACCAGTACACTCTGTACTGGATCGGAAACTTCAATATTGCGTACAAGCAGTAACAACAATATGAACACGGTAACGGAGCTTTGGGACCACTGGGAACTGGGGTTTCGGTAATAAACCAGTACACTCTGTACTGGATCGGTCGGGGTCGGAAACTTCAATATTGCGTACAAGCAGTAACAACAATATGAAACGGTAACGGAGCTTTGGGACCACTGGGAACTGGGGTTTCGGTAATAAACCAGTACACTCTGTACTGGATCGGTCGGGGTCGGAAACTTCAATATTGCGTACAAGCAGTAACAACAATATGAAACGGTAACGGAGCTTTGGGACCACTGGGAACTGGGGTTTCGGTAATAAACCAGTACACTCTGTACTGGATCGGTCGGGGTCGGAAACTTCAATATTGCGTACAAGCAGTAACAACAATATGAAACGGTAACGGAGCTTTGGGACCACTGGGAACTGGGGTTTCGGAGGGAGCGTACTTTATATTCCGGCCTCGGATATAGTCGGTTTCGGTTTATTCACATCCAGCCTGGCTTTGAAGTTCGGTGCTACGGGAAGCCCAGGATGTAAAACAGGTCGGTGACGGAATCGGTAATAGGTCCCAAATCGGAGAAGCGGTGCGGTGAGCGGTGTGTTAGCGATTTTCCCGGGTTACATATGAACGCACCTTGTGAGGAACAAAATGAACGCGGCCAGAATCAGCATGGCACCTGCGTCATTTGAACGTCACAAGTACTCCGGCGGAGCGCGACAACTCCAACTACACCGGGAAATCGCAAATCCACCCCTCGTGTGGCGTAAGACCCTAGCGGCCTAGCATGACGTCAGGAGCCGAAACGTGAAGCAGCAACGTCGGCCCCCTAGGTCAAATATTCGGTACTAACTCATTGAGTCCTCCCATTTGATCGACCGTCCACGACCTCGAAATCTTCGAATCATTTTACAGGTCTTTATAAATTCTGTCGGCTTGTTAAGCGCGACAAACAGGTGGCGCCATCTATGGGCGGACTCGCGGACCTACGGCCGTTTTGGCCATTGTCTTTGCTTTTATATGGGGAATTCCCGTTTTTTGTTTAAATAAAAGGTGTTGTAATGAGTTGGGTGATGAAATATAAAGAAAATGTTAATTGTTACGTCATTACCTGTGAGTTAGGGAAAAACTTCGTTACATTACCCCCTCTTCTTCGTAAAGAAAAATAAGTTTACTTATTTTTCTTCACAACTTAACATTTTCAAAAAAAAACAATACAACCTAAAATTAATTCACAATACTAAAACTAACACTATCACTAAAACAGTCTTTGGCTTCTGTCTGGTTCTGGAGCTGGTTTCTCTCTACTCTCTGCTCTTGCTGATTTCTGAAAGTATCGCTTTTTACTTAGCAGATACGGCTTCTTCTTCCTATGCTGCTCCAGGATACAGGAACAGCGTCGCGACGTCACTCCAACTCTGCCACAACGGGAACAAAATAAGATGGATCGCCCTTGGCAGTGGTATCTGTCATGTCCAGAACTTCCACATCTCCAACAAGTGTCGTTGGTAATGGCGACTTTCGTTGTAGGTTCTTTACAGCTGGTGGCTTTCTCCTCGGTTTGCTCATGAGTGCTAATCTGACATTTGTCTGTGAGTGGAGCATTGTTGGCTTTACGGATTGCTTTACACTGCGTCCATTTCGTGGAACGATCAATGTCTGTAGACACCCCCTCCCAAGGTTGACTGTTTCGGATTGGGTTCATTTTCCCCGCGGGTTTCTGTTGACATGTTTTATACCTTTGACAAGATGGGCATTTACGGACGTAACGGTTTATGTCTCTAAACATTCCTGGCCAATAATACCCTGAGGCTATTTTGGCGATCGTCTTTGCAACTCCCAAATGTCCGGCATTCGGTTGGTCATGATTTTCGGTTAGTACGGTAGCGCGGGCAAACTTTGGAACACACAGTTTCCATGGATCGGTCATTTCGGGTTCGGTCGGATCTGAGTAGTCCCAGAAATGTCGGTATAAATGACCGTTTCGGATACAATAATCGGGGAAAGCAGTCGGATTATTCTCAACGGCTATCTTCTTATTTCGATACCACGAACATGGTACAAAATCAGCCAATAAAAACACTTTTTCCTTTTCTACGGTTTGGTTCGGTTCAGGATTACGGGATAGAGCATCAGCTACTTTATTCAACACTCCTTTGCGATATTTAATGTCGAAGTCGAATTGTTGAAGGTACATGCTCCATCGAGCTAGTCTACCAGACGGGCTTTTAAGGGTGTGAAGCCATTTCAAGGACTGATGGTCGGTTACCACAGTGAATCGGTACCCTTCTAAATAAGGACGCACTTTCTCTATTCCCCAAACAATCGCCAGACATTCCTTCTCGGTGACCGAAAACTTTTTCTCATTGACACTCAGGGTGCGGCTTGCATATGCGATCACGTGGTCGCCTTTGGATCCATTCTGGATCAGTGCAGCACCTAAGCCTTGATCGGAAGCATCAGTCTGCAGGATGAAGGGTTTCGTAAAGTCAGGGCAAGCCAGAACAGGGGCCTCGGTTAAACATTGTTTAAGTCGGTTAAATGCATCTTCTTGTTCTTTGGACCAAGTCCATCTGGAAGCTTTCTTGAGTAGGCGGGTAAGAGGTGACGCAATTCTTGAAAAGTCGGGAACAAAGCGACGGTACCAGGATGCTATTCCAAGGAAGCGTCTTAATCCTCGAACGTTAACAGGGGCGGGCATTGACATAATCGCGGAAACTTTGTCTGGATCGGTTTTTATTCCTTCGGGAGTGACAACATGACCTAGGTATCGGAGGGAACGTCGACCAAACTGACATTTTTCAGGGTTTAGCTGGAGGTTAGCAGCTCGGAGGCGACGGAAAACTTCATGCAAATTCCGCATATGCTCATCGAAAGTTTTTCCTAAGACTATGATGTCATCAAGATAGGCGAAGCATACCGGGTCTAAGTCAGGGCCAATTATTTGGTCCATGAGACGCTGAAAAGTTGCGGGGGCGGAATGTAGACCAAAAGGCATTACTCGGAATTGAAAAAGGCCCATCCCTTCTACGGTGAATGCGGTTATCGGTTTACTTTCTTTGCTCAGCGGAATTTGCCAGTAGCCTTGTTTTAAATCTATGCTGGAAATATAACGGGCCTTCCTTAGTTTATCTAAGATGGCATTGATGTAAGGAAGTGGGTAGGCATCTTTGCGAGTAACGGTGTTTACTTTCTGAAAGTCAATACAAAATCTGGGCGTACCATCCTTTTTACGGACTATTACCACCGGAGAACTCCATGGACTGGTGGAGGGCTCTATAATTCCATCTTTCAGCATCCTCTCAACTTCGGTGTGTATCACTTGCTGCATTTTTGGGTTACGAGGGTGGTAGCGTTGCTTGATGGGCTCCAATCTTTCCAAATTTATGGTATGCTCAATTAACGGCGTGGTACCTTGGATGTTCTTAAATTTCGGCAGCTCTTGATCCAAAAACAATTTTAACTTTAGTTCTTCATCTTCAGAGAGTGTAAGGCTGGGTCTTTCTTCACTTCCTACCAAATTGCAATGCTGGTCAGTAGAAGGGGTTTCAATAAATTTCCATGTTACGGTTTTAGTCTGTAGGTCCAGACTATCAGCATATTCTCCCAGAATATCCATACCCAAAATAATATCCGCAGCTAAGTGTGGAAAGTAATTGAAAAAGGCGGTAACTTTTTCTTTCCCAATTTGCAACGGTACTTGATAACATTCTTTCACATGGACCGTCTTTCCATTAGCAATTTTGACCTGTAAATTTGAAACAACTTTAGGACAAGAACTCTGCTCGCACAGTGAAGCGACGGCGTTTCCTATATATGAACTAGTTGCTCCGGTATCGAGAAGGGCTAAAAATGTTTTATTAAGTACCTTTACTACTATCTGTGGACGGTTGTCCGGGTTTGAGCTGGCTTTATGAGCAAATAGCGGTTCATTCTGACTTGATATCTTTTCAGGCTGCACTGTCTCTAATTTAGTGCAGCCCCCTTCCAGTTTTCCTGCCGGGCACAAGAACAATTTCGGGTTAACGTCCCAGCTTTCCCGCAACGGGAGCAAAACAATTTAACCGGCTTCCTACAATTCGTTTTATAGTGCCCATTCTCACCACATCTCCAGCAAACGATAGCTGTTGTGGGTTTCGGTCGAGTTTGTACTGGTGGGTTATTTCGGGGGAAAGATCTTTCCTGTCTTTCTCTTGGGTAGGTAGGTCTATCTGGTTCCGTCGGTCGGTAAGAGCGGCGTAGTTCGGCGAAGAGTACTTCCGCTCTTCGTGCAGCATTGGAGAACGAGGATATATCGTAAAAGTCGGTATTTCGGATTTGCTGTCGGTATTCTGGTAGCAAATTACGGTACAGCCATTTCAATTCGTCCTCCGGGTTGATTCGTCCATGCCTGCGAATCAATGTCTGTAAGTCGGTTATATAACGGTTCACTGGCTCAGTTGCTCTTTGAATTCTTCGACTTATTTCAACCTCCAATTCCTCCTCGTAGTTCATAGGAAAATAGAAGGTCCGGAAATCCTTAAGAAAATCATCCCACGTGATCCAATTCCTACGGTTATTTCGGTGCCATAAAGACGCTTCGTCCCTTAGTAAGACTGATAAATAAGGCATCAGGTCATTCGGTGTTATCCCCTGTGCTTCGGTGACTTCCAGTAAGCGTTCAATAAAACTTACAGGGTCAGTTTTTCCATTAAAGCTTATTCCCCATTCTTGTAGTTTCAGCGGAGGTGTGACATATCGGACCATCGGTGGCGGATATTTCGCTTGACATGGTGTAGGACTAAATGTGGTAGGATGGTATTGAGACGGTAAGATTGCTGGACTGGGCCTACTTGCGGTAGCAGTGGTATAAGTCACGGTAGTGGCTGTAGTTGTGGTCGGTAGTGTTGGGAGCGGTGGTATTACAGATGGTGTTGGCCTTATACCAGCTGTTGTTATATTTTCCTGATACTCGTATGGGTTGATGAGTGACTGAGGTGTTATTTGCTGAAAAGGCGGCTGACTAGGATAGTCGGAATTATATGGTGGCGGAATAAATGATGGCTGGAATATACTGTAGGTCGGCGCGGTTGGTTGTGTCGGTAACGGTGGTATAACAGTCGGTATTTGTCTCACATCAGTGCTTGACGCTTTTTCCTGATGTTCAAAGAGTCTGGCTTTGAATCGGTTTCGTGAGTCTGATAGGGTACCTTGTGGATCCCTATATACATCACAAGTTTCCCTAACGAAAACTTCGGGCGGCATTCGGTATGGCCACGTCATAGGTGAACCAGTAATTTCAGGTGAAGGCTGTATTTGGTTTGGTATCGGTAAGGGGCTTGGGTGCGGTAGGGAATCTGTGTTTTCTTCCATGATTTGGATAAATCGGATCTTAAAACTAAACAAAAGAAGAGTCCCTGCTCGGGCGCCAAAATTATGCGACGCCCTTTCTCAGGTCCGCTGATACTTAATTAATTCGTTGAGTCTCGGGCGCCACCCTTTGATATTTATAAAGCGACAAAGGGACCGCTATTGCCTACAAGGTAGCTTTTAAACAGAGGAGAAATATTCCAGGGATTTTAGATTAAAACACCAGGAGTAAGGAACAATAATAGGGTGTCTATTAAACTACGGTACAACAACATCCAAACACCTACTAGTACTACGACTGTTAGTGACTCTCTATAACTACATACGAACACATTCTAAAACTATGCAATTAATAACAGCGAGAGGGGGGGGAGCAACAGTTAGTTACTTAGTAGACGAAATTCTGATGAACCAGGGAAAACGAGAGGTTTCGGTAATAAACCAGTACACTCTGTACTGGATCGGAAACTTCAATATTGCGTACAAGCAGTAACAACAATATGAACACGGTAACGGAGCTTTGGGACCACTGGGAACTGGGGTTTCGGTAATAAACCAGTACACTCTGTACTGGATCGGTCGGGGTCGGAAACTTCAATATTGCGTACAAGCAGTAACAACAATATGAAACGGTAACGGAGCTTTGGGACCACTGGGAACTGGGGTTTCGGTAATAAACCAGTACACTCTGTACTGGATCGGTCGGGGTCGGAAACTTCAATATTGCGTACAAGCAGTAACAACAATATGAAACGGTAACGGAGCTTTGGGACCACTGGGAACTGGGGTTTCGGTAATAAACCAGTACACTCTGTACTGGATCGGTCGGGGTCGGAAACTTCAATATTGCGTACAAGCAGTAACAACAATATGAAACGGTAACGGAGCTTTGGGACCACTGGGAACTGGGGTTTCGGAGGGAGCGTACTTTATATTCCGGCCTCGGATATAGTCGGTTTCGGTTTATTCACATCCAGCCTGGCTTTGAAGTTCGGTGCTACGGGAAGCCCAGGATGTAAAACAGGTCGGTGACGGAATCGGTAATAGGTCCCAAATCGGAGAAGCGGTGCGGTGAGCGGTGTGTTAGCGATTTTCCCGGGTTACATATGAACGCACCTTGTGAGGAACAAAATGAACGCGGCCAGAATCAGCATGGCACCTGCGTCATTTGAACGTCACAAGTACTCCGGCGGAGCGCGACAACTCCAACTACACCGGGAAATCGCAAATCCACCCCTCGTGTGGCGTAAGACCCTAGCGGCCTAGCATGACGTCAGGAGCCGAAACGTGAAGCAGCAACGTCGGCCCCCTAGGTCAAATATTCGGTACTAACTCATTGAGTCCTCCCATTTGATCGACCGTCCACGACCTCGAAATCTTCGAATCATTTTACAGGTCTTTATAAATTCTGTCGGCTTGTTAAGCGCGACAAACAGGTGGCGCCATCTATGGGCGGACTCGCGGACCTACGGCCGTTTTGGCCATTGTCTTTGCTTTTATATGGGGAATTCCCGTTTTTTGTTTAAATAAAAGGTGTTGTAATGAGTTGGGTGATGAAATATAAAGAAAATGTTAATTGTTACGTCATTACCTGTGAGTTAGGGAAAAACTTCGTTACAATGTATGGGGTGAGAACGACTTACATGCCGTCAGAGGGGCGGTATAGAGCCAGCAACTTTTACGTACTCTCGACCCGGCATATTCTAAGTTTGCTGGGTTCAAAGGTCGTGTGTCAAAACGGCACGTTATGGGGATGATAGTTGAGCCCATTCCACACCATATGCATGGGGTCAGAACAACTTACATGCCGTCAGAGGGGCGGTATAGAGCCAGCAACTTTTACAAACATACTCTCGGCACGGCATAATCTAAGTTTGCTGGGTTCAAAGGTCGTGTGTCAAAACGGCACCTTATGGGGATGATAGTTGGGACCCATTCCACACCATATGCATGGGGT